>JAVFBZ010178729.1:5389-15600 GCA_032466195.1 Katharina tunicata
GGACACAGGAATCTCCTGACAGCTCATAGAGCACCAGGTCAGAGGAATCTCCTGACAGCTCAGAGAGCACCAGGACAAAGGAATCTCCTGACAGCTCATAGAGCACCAGGACACAGGAATATCCTGACAGCTCAGTGAGCACCAGGACACAGGAATATCCTGACAGCTCATAGAGCACCAGGACACAGGAATATCCTGACAGCTCATAGAGCACCAGGACACAGGAATCTCCTGACAGCTCATAGAGCACCAGGTCAGAGGAATCTCCTGACAGCTCAGAGAGCACCAGGACACAGGAATCTCCTGACAGCTCAGAGAGCACCAGGACACAGGAATCTTCTGACAGCTCAGAGAGCACCAGGTCAGAGGAATCTCCTGCCAGCTCATAGAGCACCAGGACACAGGAATCTCCTGACAGCTCAGAGAGCACCACTTCACAGGAATCTCCTGACAGCTCATAGAGCACCAGGACACAGGAATCTGACAGCTCAGAGAGCACCAGGACACAGGAATCGTCTGACAGCTCATAGAGCACCAGGACACAGGAATCTCCTGCCAGCTCATAGAGCACCAGGACACAGGAATCGCCTGACAGCTCATAGAGCACCAGGACACAGGAATCTCCTGACAGCTCAGAGAGCACCAGGTCACAGGAATCTCCTGACAGCGCATAGAGCACCAGGACACAGGAATCTCCTGCCAGCTCATAGAGCACCAGGACACAGGAATCGTCTGACAGCTCATAGAGCACCAGGACACAGGAATCTCCTGACAGCTCAGAGAGCACCAGGACACAGGAATCTCCTGACAACCACATGTTATATGTAAGTTATTTTAATCAAATTATGATAGTGTGTTCATTGTAAACATTGTCTTTTTTTTTTTGAACGGGGCTAAATTTGCAACATTCCCATCTCTCTTTTAGCTGTATCAAGGTATTTTTCAAACTGCTGAATAGATGGAGAAAAAAACCCCAACATATAAAAATCATATACCCACCTGCAATGCTGCAAATATATTAGCCAGTGCCTGACCATATGTGTCGTGACAATGAACAGCTAGAGAATCCACGGGGACCTGTTGCGACACGACAGATAGCATCTCCTTCATCGCCCCAGGGGTTCCAACACCTATTGTATCCCCCAAAGAAACTTCATAACATCCCATATCATAGAGGCTCTTTGCTACCTGTTACAAAGAGATTATTTTATCATTGTAAATTATTTGACTAGTTTTAGATACTGTAGGAGGCAGTCAAGATTTGTAACCCTGGGGATATGTTTGGAAAATGTTTACAATTTTTGGCTAAAAGAGAAACAAGGTAAGCCATGCAGTTTTAATTGTGAATAAAGCAAACAAGAAAAGTTTCAACATTGCATGAAGACAAATTGTGTTCTTTACAAATTATTGAAAAGGTGTTGAAAATTTAAAAATGTTTTTAGAGCAATTTTCTATATTTTGTCATTTGTTAGTATATAAATGAAAGTAATATGTTGTACTTAGCGTTATATTGTCAACCATGTCAGGGAAGCACACTAGTGCACAGTTAGTTCTTCCAACAACCTGCCATTTTCTGTTACTAAATTGGAATTAAAAATAAACATTGGTGATAACTAGTAACAGGAGTATCTCTCCTTGTTTTATTTTATTATTTCTGGTATTTATCGGACGGAAAGTGACAGTGGCAATGCTTGAGCAAACTGGCTCATATTCTCATTTTCTGTAACAGTCCTACCAAATATAACCAGCTATGTGACAGAAAATGAATTTGCCATACATCTGAGGTAAAAATGCTCCTAAATATATTCAGGATTCTCGCACTTTTCAAAAATACAACTTTCAAAACGGATTGCTGCCATTATGAATTTTGTGTTAGATTATAATGCCAACATCAACAGCCATTGTCACAAATATCGAATATTTTCTTTAATCCAGCAATTTGAAAAAAAAGTATGGTTTCAAATTTGCATAAATAATATAGATGGAAGGTAGATGTTTTCTTACTTACAAGGATCACATTTTTTCATAAAATCCTACGAATCTCATTCATAGTTGGCTCAAGCATGCCACTGTCAGTCTCCGTCCTATAAAGATCATAAATTATTTCTAACTATTGTAGGAGAGAAACTTGTGTGACTACGGTGATTACCTGAGCCACTTTCTGTGCTTTGACATCTCCTTCATACGGACATCCTAACACACAAGAGACATAGCCACGGACTTTAATGTTTTCCTGTTTAGCAGCAGACATAACCTCACCAAATCTTTTTAAACTCTCTCCAATGGTGCAATTAATATTTTTCCTGCAATCATAGAGACAAAGGAGTTAAACACTGAGTTCGAATGTGTTTCACTTATATGACAGCTTTGTATTCCATCAGTAGAAAGTCACTCTAACACAGCTTAATAATGTGACGCCATTTCAAGTGATAGCTTTTTTTTAAAGACGACGTAAATCGTTCCTGCAGTGCTAAGTATGACAGCATGAATCTTAGCTAAAAAATACCGCCCTTAGCTAGAGGGCCTACTTGGGGTGATGTACAAAGACAAATTGTCACTGTGGATTATTTCAAACAAATTCTTTGAGGCGTCCTAAAAACAAATTTGTGGTATTTTGATGGTAATAGCTCAGAGAGCACAAAGTCTCCCGCCAAACTACCTACTATTTTAGGGGATAACAATCTCTTTAATTGAACAGATTGTATTTCATAGATTTAGGTGAGTTAGGGTAATTCATTTTATCAGTTAACTCCGATTTAACTTTTGACAGCTGTTATTTCACATAAGGTTAGTGGTGAACATGTTTGTTAGAGTGTGCTCCCTTCATAGCGTTCTTCTGTTTGGAGGAGTGAAATACAACTTGCCATTCTCAATGCAGCTGCTTTGCTTCATTCAATCTGCATTCCTTACCTAGCACAAGCCCAGATAACATACATTAACTACCTCATTACTGGATTAGGGCAATACATTATATAGTATGAGTAGTCCACATATCAACCCCAGGGACATCACTGTGTTTGCTTACCTACTAAATGTTTCTGAGGCGGCTCCAAATATGGCTACTTCGTCCACTCCTGCTTTTATCTAAACGAAGACATTTATATATAATAATTTAACACAGAAAAGAAATATTGATTGGTTGGTGTTTCGGCTGGGCTCAAAGGTATTTTACTTATTCGACGGACATGTATTTCAACATAAAACAGGGACAGTAACACAAAAAGAAAGAAAGAAGAAACTTGTGTAAAGATAATGTTCCTCTGGTGCTAAGGATGAAAGGATAAAATTAGCTGTAAACATACTGCCCTTAACCAGAGGGTAAAAGCAAAGAATACAATTTTAAATTTTATTTATTTATCTGCTAGCTGCTTTAATATTTAAATATTGTACCTCCCGGTATTTCACTTATACCAGTGCCATGCATTGCAGCTTAGGGGAAATCCAGGAGGAAATCTACTAAAAACCACTGTCCATACCTGTAATCACAGGTAAGTCCCCTATGATACCTATCTTTAGAAGAGGATAAAAAAGAGGCTTAGTACGTGGAGTATCATTGTAGTGTTGTAGAACTCACCGCACTTTGAAATCCTTGTAAATTGGGTGTCAGAGCTGTGTATGTAATACCAGGGTGTCTCTCTATTGTCTTAAGTACATCTGTGTGGTCGGCCATCTTCAAAAACAGAGAAAGTATAATTATTTATTAATTCTTTAATGTACAATTAGCTTGTTTGAACAGCATCTTCTTTACTGTGCTTAGGGAAAGAAAAAAATACAAAGAAAAATAAAAAAACAAGATTGTTTGTGTGGATTAATTACTTTAAATGGTACCTGTTGAGAAAAAGGAGAGATTATATATTGATTGGTATTTTAATTAGGTACATGTATATGATGGAAGTGTTTTCCACTCATAAACAGTGATACTACTGTAACCAGTTTAACCCAAACAAACAGCATGTATTATGGTCAGCATATATTTATTAACCCAGATTTGTTTATACATGTAATCATAGTATTAGCCAGAAATCAAAACCAGGGTATCTCAAATCACTCAAGTCCCATTTGATATTTTCCCTATCTTTCCCATGTTAAATTTGATTGAAGTAGGGTGTCTCAAATGGCTTTTGGGTGTCTCAAAGACACTGAGGCACCCCTCTGGCTAACACTATGCATGTAATGGCATGGTCCACCATATTTCAGGTTACTTCATTCATACCACTGTTAACAGTCCTGGTAACAAACAATATAACACAGGATATTTATGGGACAATAAAGAGGAGACCACAAACAAGTTAGCTTCCTGGAGCCCCTTAGCTCAGCAGATCACCCAGGCATAGCAAGTGTTCACCCAAGTTTTTATCAGTCTGTCTGAGTTAGTACTAGTCCGTCAAATGGAAAGCCATTACTACTAATAGCAGTGTGGCATATTTTCCACTCGTTCACTTGTCAGAGATAAAATACTTGAACAAAATATTAATAAGACTAAATGTACATAAATATATATACTAAGTGAAGGCTACAATTATAATTTAGCTTGATGAAAGGAAAATTACATTTTGTTTAACCTAAGTCGGACATCGGCATGAACTGTTGCGGTATTAAATAGCTACAGGGACACCTCATGCTCAACAAAGAAGTTCTTGCGCCTGTGTCTGTTATTTAGTATGACAAGAAAGTGCATGTCGCACACGGCTAGAAAATAACAAATTTCCAGGCGCAGTTTAATTAAAATTCAAACTAAAATTTTAAACCAGTCCGACGGACTGGCTTCAGCGTGATCTTGCCAGTCCGTCAGAATATTTACCTGTCTCGGACTGACGGACGGGCGCTAAATTAGAGCCCTGAGTACAGTGTCCATGTACAGCATCAGTTCCCTTCATCTCAGGTAAAACTGAGTGTCAATCTCGATTTTCAAGCTTGATTGCAACTGCTTTATTCCAACATGTTAAAACACAAGGTGATACATCGTCACATATCCTGCACTTTATTTTTGACCTGTATACATGGTAATTACCTGGGGTACCCATTTTGGGGACACAAAACTGGTCACTTCTATCACAGGTATGCCAGCTTGTGATAACTTGTTTACAAACTCTACTTTTGTTTCTGTTGGAACCATCTCCTGAAACAAGAAAAATACTACTGTTATTCTATATTCATCTTGCTTTTTTGTTTCTTTCTTTGACATGCTATAAATCATGCTGAAGGTCATTTTATTAACATGACAGATAGCTAGACACAAAGGATGCAAGCACAAATTAAAATGTACAAGAGACAAAAAATTGTAAAGAAAGTATCAATTTGGCAGTTTATCTAGCCAAAAGATTCATAGCAGCTTTCATAAGATTATCTTCAATTTGTGTTTTATTAAACTGATTACTCACTGATTACAGTACATGCAGAGATTTCCAGTTTATTTTCCGCTCTCAATGTCGCAAGCTCAACTCCAAATCAAAAGTTAATGAGCTGTGGGTCAAGTGACCTGATGACGTCGGTATAAGCATACATGTAGATGATATTATTTAAGCTGGACAGATATGACTTTCACTTAAGCTAAGCCGTTTATTTATTCACTATATCCTACCCCAACCTTCCACCTTTTTTATTTTGAAAGACTGTCTAATAACAGGAAGCATTGTACAGTTTGTGATTAATGACAACATAATAAAACTTATATTGACTTTTTTAAATGTCTAGTATGACTCACCTTTTCATTCTGCAATCCATCCCTAGGTCCTACCTCTACAACTTTGACAAAACTTGGTAAACCTGCTACCTAGCAACATGGAACAACAAACAATTATTATTATCAAAAATATATCTCATACAAGTTTATCTGCTATAAACAATCACCTGATGATTGCAAAATAAATCCTTTCAAATCCAACTATGCTTTCAGAAAAAGTTTTCCCACCTATAGTACACTGATGTAGAAGATCTTGAATGACTGTTATTGAAGCTTGATGCTACAAAGTTGATTGATTTATTGGTGTTATGCCATACTTAAAGACTAGTTCAGAAAGTTGAAACGAGGTTGAGGTTAATACAGCACCAAGACTAGTTCAGAAAGTTGAAACGAGGTTGAGGTTAATACAGCACCAAGACTAGTTCAGAAAGTTGAAACGAGGCTGAGGTTAAAACAGCACCAAGACTAGTTCAGAAAGTTGAAACGAGGCTGAGGTTAAAACAGCACCAAGACTAGTTCAGAAAGTTGAAACGAGGCTGAGGTTAAAACAGCACCAAGACTAGTTCAGAAAGTTGAAACGAGGTTGAGGTTAAAACAGCACCAAAAGATGGTTTCAAAGAAAACTGTTCCTTTATTACTTTTAGGATCCACTTTGATTGAAGCTGTCTATTCAAGACAGTGTAAACAAGAAAACTAGCAACGGGATATCCCAACCTTTGCTATTTTTTATCAACTTAAAAAAAAAACAAAAAAAAACGGACTGTGTTCAACAAATTCATGTCCGTTAAAGGCATGCTTTATCAACATTTTCATTATAAGATCTGAATGTAAATCTGTCAATAATACTTCACATGTATGTCTATTTAAATGTAACCCAG
Organism: Katharina tunicata; assembly: GCA_032466195.1. NCBI lineage: Eukaryota > Metazoa > Mollusca > Polyplacophora > Chitonida > Mopaliidae > Katharina > Katharina tunicata. The sequence continues at coordinate 11,951 of JAVFBZ010178729.1, forward strand.
CTATAATAGTGATGGCGTTTGGTCACAGGTTCTTGCTCTTAACCAGGGGATTTAAGAATAAGACTTGTAACTCATTTAAATATTTTTATGATCCAAAAGCGCAAGGTTATTTTCGTAGTACATGCAACCCAAAATAAAACTTGTGGAAGTTTTATTTGTCATATTTTGACTTAACATTGTCAAAATCCCCCGTTACATATAGCTACAGACTACTGTATATGGGCATGGCTTACATAAAAGTAGTCTAACAGTGTAAGACGATAAATATTAAAAACTGGATGTGTTGCATACATTGTATACACTGTGGACGGGTAACCATCAGACTGTGGGTGAGTTACCATTACAAAGTGGACAAGTTTGTATCAGACTTTGGATGAGTGAATACAGGGCAAAACGGCCCTGACCAAAACAGTTCTAACCAAAACAGTTCTGACCAAAACGGTCCTGACCAAAACGGTTCTGACCAAAACGGTCCTGACCAAAACGGCCCTGACCAAAACGGTTCTGAAGAAAACGGTCCTGACCAAAACGTCCCTGACCAAAACGACCCTGACCAAAATGGCCACACCTTTAGTCAAAGCGGCCCCACCTGATTCAAATGTTATTTCAATAATAAATGTCAGTTGTTTGTAATTAGCTGTTAGTATTAAAGAGAGGTTTGATCTAGCGAAAACATAATGAGTGACATCGGCCATTGTCTGTAGGCCTCATCAGCGTTTTCACTATTGCAGAGAACAAATAATAATAAAATATTTGGCATTGTCTACAAAAACAGCTAATAGAAAAAAAAAAGCAATGTTGGTGATAACACAGTGAGAAGTTAAATAAGTTAAATACCTTAAAATAGTTTTGACTGAAAAAGTGAGGCCATTATGACTGATTGGGAACGTTGTGGCTAGAGGCAAGTTCAGGCCGTTTTGACTAGATACCGGACGAGTTACCTAGCCCAATAAACATGACCTGGAAATTTAAGCTACCAGGTCCTTCTCTGAAAAAATGCGAATAGATCTGGTGGAAGCATACTCACAGAATTGTACGACAGTTGCAATGAAGATATATTATTTGTTTGTTTGATTGGTGTTTAACCTCGTACTCAAGAGTATTTCACTTATATAACGACATACTAATCTTAATAATTTGCGTTGCCGGTGTATGGTGGAAAACCGGGAAGAAACTTTGTAAAAAGCACCCCGCGAACTCTGCAGCACAAAAATTCCCTTATACGCCTAAGGTTCACAGGATGATCGAACCTATTCCGGGTACATTGAAGAGGGTTCTGTAGTCCAACGCTCAGCCACGGAGCGGCCCCGAAATGAAGACAAAAACAATGATACTATACCAGGCTACTTTCGCCATTCAAACGAGATTTATGTCGCTTTTTATCCTCGCAAATCAACAGTTCAATTTTTAACTCCACCATATTTACCTCGATTCAAATAATATATCCCCCACCAAAGTGACCATGCATCTGCAACATTTGAATTGAGGCAAACCTGGTGGAGTTAAAATTGAACTGTCTGTTGGCGAGGATCAAAATTGATGTACATCTTGTTTAAATGGCAAAGGTATTCACATGTGCATGGTATACAGTACAAATGTTTAAATATTCATTTAAACTGTGCTTCCACAATTTGTGAACATTGCTTCGACAAAAGCTATTCGCAATCGTTTGAAACAGGACCTTGCTGCATACCATTACAAGGCCCAGTTTACAGGGCTATGAGTAACCATGATTAGACGGATAAAGTCGACTGGCGCGGAAAAAAGGCGATGTACAAATTGTTTGAAAAGGCTAAAAAAGGCTTTACCATAAAATTCTGGCGTTCATCGTAAAGTAGCGTTCTTTCTATCTTTATTTCAACAGTCGTATTCGAATAATTTTTCAGTATTGCTTCGACCAGAGCTATTCGCAATGTGTCGGAAGAGGACCTGGTTGCGTAGCATTAACAATCACAGTTTACCAAAGTCGAAGTTTGATGAACATTTGAATATAATCTATAATATAAACAATGTCTATAAAAATTTATGAGAAATCTCATTTCGCGAGTCTTACAGCGACTGTTGTGAGTTGTTTCCTTGTATAAAATAGGCCTGTCATAATATGCTTTTGAAATTTCTGCAGCAGGCAAGCCATGTTGTTGTTGTTGTTGTGTTCCGCACTGAATATGACTTCGACAGAAATAGAAACAAAAACAAATCTTATTGATATTTGTATTGAAAATTTATTCTTTGAAAAATAACGGAACATATTTAAACATGAAATAAAACATTTATTCGAAAATTTTAACTGCGGAGTGAAAATATGTCGGCGTCCTGATAGAAACTGTGCTCGTGGCAAGTATCTAAGCGCTTTTTTCCGAACAATTTGATGTAACGGTGGTAAACAAGAACGTTTACTTGTAGAAGAATTACTCTTTAGTGCATTGCATTTACAATTTCTGAACTTTTTGCGTGCAGATAAGTCGTTTTGCAAGCAGGAACAATGGATGACACCCAAAGCTCTGTTCAAGAAAATCAAAACAACGCGGGGTCGGAGCGAAGTGAAAAAACTGCCTCCGAATTGAAAGAATCGGCGTCAGTGAACGCCAAAAATGGTGTAGACAATGCACAAGATGACAACCCAAGGGAGTCTAGCCCTGAAAATGACCCCAAAAGTGAATCTGAAGATTTTCAAAGCGCTAGTCCTGAGCCTGAATCAGACGCTGACGATTCCAACAAAAAGCGAAAGGGACGGCCAAAACGAGAGAAACGAGGCTACAACAACGCACGTCAACGAAGAAGGCAGCAACTGATGGACGAGGCAGCTGCTTCATCAGGTAGAAAACAACATAAACAAATATATATACATTATCATATTTGATTGATATATAAAACTAAAACGTTTCTATATAGTTTCAAAGGCCTGTGCTAAGAATTAATTCTTATATAAAAAAAATATATAAATTGTGACCGAAATATCAGCTCACACATATCTTGGCTGTTGACATCGAGTGGGAGTTAATTAAATTGTGTCTTTTGCAGTTGGAACTTTTTAAGACCAGGTCCTCCTCCGAAAAAATTGCGAATTGCTCTGATCGAAGGTATTCTCACAAATTGTGAAAGTATGACCGTTGAAATGAAGATGAAATAAAAAATGCTACTACATGTATACCATGCACACGCAAATACTTATGTAAAACCTTGTAGCAACTAGGAAAGCTTTCAAAATGGCATCCCTGTCAGGGCTTAATTTTCGACAGGAATCCGGGAATCCGATTCCCGTAAATACTCCCGCAAACGCAAACTACGGGAATCCAAGTGGATTCCCGTAAAAACATGAACATAAAATATATTTATCACTGCTCTATTACATGGTTGACAGGTTTGTGGTGCAAAACGCTACAATCGGGACAAATTGCAAACTCTAATGCAAACAGCGACGGCCTTAAACGAAAACTCACACGAGCCGTTGTTGTTATTGTCGATCAGAAATTCTTGGGTACATATAAAATCGTAACCAAAATAAACTATGGAAACCGGACTTTCTACCCTGGATGAGGTTATGTGTTTAAGTCCCGCAAATAAGCAAACTCTTCGCGCAACAATGTTAAAATAGTGTGTGTAATTTAGTCATACGTACGAGACGGTGAGTTAGACTTTGGAGAATTTCA
>JAVFBZ010178751.1:0-10527 GCA_032466195.1 Katharina tunicata
AATTATTCAATACTGCAATATTTTTTTTCTGAGTAATCTAGACTTACATGTAGGTTAAATCCAATGAAGGTAGCAATGAAGGTAGCAATAAACTACCATCACAAAAAATACAATGGTTGCGTTGCAACAAAGCCCAGTCTGACGTGACCTACATATAACCAATCTAGTCTGTTCACGTGACCACATTGCATATCTCATCGACCCAGTTTTCTTCGATGTCATGAATTCGTTTTTTCATTTCAGGTCAAACAAGTATGTTGATTTAATTCGTCCGCTATCCAATGGTGCTTATGAAAATTAGTAGCATAGCTTAAGACTGGGTACATTTCTTACTTAAATTACTCGAATACTTTCGAACTATATTTCTGGCGACACATGCGTGGTAAGGCTCAGTGTGACGTATCATGTCTGTCTACTCGAAGTTGGACGCCCCCGCTCTCATTTGCATACAAACAAAAGTAAACAAACTGAAGTCCGTGAGCATTTTTAGTTAAATTGCCAATGATTCTAAGAATAAATAAAGTATAGGATAAATAGGATATAAAATTCGTGATCGAGGATATCACATTTATCAAACTCGTGGTATAATTTCTATTTGTACCTCCGCAGATGCTCGGTACAAAAAGAAATTATACCACTCGTTTGATAAATGTGGTATCCTGGAAAACTCATATGATATCCTTTATTTACACCGCAAAACCAGTCTGATGATTTAGAATCATTTGTAATTTTCTAATTAATTGTAATTAGTCATAAGATAATATTCAACCGTAATTCAAGCCAACATGATCAACTCAAACAGGCCGCAATAGATCTAATAATAAGTATTGCAGCTTCGTAATGCTTCTATTTCCCACGGCAAATGACAGCCCAGGTTTTTTGTGTAGGGAACTTTTCGGAAAGCTGTTGATATGTTTCACTATTTATGGCGTATTTATAACTTGTCTTGCAATTTATACGTTTAACGAAGCTCTGTCACGCACCAATTGATCGACCACATATGTAGGTTAATTGAGAATGACAGTGTCCATTTAAGTTGTCCTTTTATTTAACGTTTAACTGACCAGCATATTTTATAATGAATTTACTTGCCGTAACAAAACAATTATATCACATCGTAGAGCGATAATTGCATCGTTAAAATGAATGGGAATCTTTATTTTGGAAGCATTGACTAGTATAAGCACCTTGAATTGCTGTTAAATTAACCCTTACACAATCCATACAATGGTTCACTTATAACTGATGTACGCTCGGATTGGAAATGATTAATCTGGCTGTTTGTGTAAGAATTCTGCAAAGTTGTCAATTTGGTGGCTGTTGATTCAACAGTGTAGAGTAAGACATATCGACGTACTTTAAATCATTTTACAGGCATAAGCGCACGATCTGTCGAAATATTTAACTGATGTGTAAAATAAATAAGGTTACAAATATAGTCTGGGTCAATATCGGATATCAATGTGTCTCTGTAATCGACTTTGTCGGAGACATGCTCATCTCCGAAGGGACGGGATTAAAGTAGGTTATACATTTTCTATCAAAATTATCGGTGTATTCATTACAAACAGTAATAAAGCCTTTAGTTAAAGGAGTTGTTAGTTAACCACATAATACAAATCATGCAAGGTTATAAAATTGCTTTGGGAATTTAATAAGTCTTGTCATACTATAAAGACGGATATTCCTGAAATTGTGTAGGTTACAACCGTTGATTAATTGGGGATTACAAGTCAATGCGTTAATTTGCTTGTTTTGGAAAACGTTAACATATCACCATGTTCAAGCTCAATTAGATCGTGTTCCTGAATAAATCACAAACTTTAAAGTAGCGAATTGATTCCTTAAAGCATTTCTGATACGGAAATTAAATTTCTTGTTATAAATTCTTATTGTTTTTAAAATTGGTTTGGCGAAAACACTGAATAACGTAAGGTAATGACAGATGATCAGATCATTACTTTTCCTAATAAATTCTCTTTCTTCGTTATATATATTTTCTATAAATGTAGAAAAGTAAAACTGTGCTTGCTTCCACCGTGAATCTAACTCGGTCTCTTGCTTGAAGGGCCAGCGGTCTAACCGACTGAGCCACAGAGGCTCACGGGAGAACGACCGAATTGACATCCAAGTAAAGGCTGTGAATATTTCCATACGGTAAGCACTGGCACAGGCACACTTAAAAAGTGTATTTTTATATAACCCTTAAATATTACCCACAAATGTGTTTGTTGTTTGGCTTTTTTTGATACTTAAGTTCATATACATATAAAGTAGAACTTGCTACCAACCTCTCTAGATACAGATTCCACTTCATCCACTGCTTTACCCATTGTGCTATTACTGGGTAGAATAAGGATCGACTGTTCGTTGCTTAGTGTTTAACGCCTTGTATTTATTGCAACAATAAAGTATCTCTAGTTGACATTCAATGCCCGTTGTGCATTCGATATGCAGATAAAAGCTGAATGACCTTTTCGCCAATATGCACAGTATTGCCAGGGGGAAGCACTCCTACGACCTCATTGCTGGTTGTTTTTACTCCAGTGACGTCCCTCAAGTTGTAACATTTCAACCTATTAGTACTCCATTTCATACAGACTAAAATGACATCCGATGAATAAGGAGGGTTGACCTTTTCCATATACCAAGAGGGCTCTTGGATTTTCGTACCGTTATAAATTAAACAAAGTATATATAGACAGCGAAATTCATTTGTGGGCTTACCCAGTCAACAATCTACGACATTAACTGGCGTTTAGGAAGCAATTTGCAGGAAGGGTTTATTAGTTGGCTTTGGATTGACTTAGGCAAATACTTCAATACCTCAGCTGACAGCCTTGATGGGCTCAGCGTGTGTGTATGTGGATCGATGCTAAGCTTATTATCGAACCTGTCACCAACCCTGAATTCTATCCGTATTTTTGTAGTCAATTATTGACAATCTTTGATCCACAGGGCGAGGTTACAGACAGATCCAAACACCTGTGGTTACATGTGGTTTAATCTCAACTGAACAATAACCATAAGGTTAAACTGAGAGACACAATTAATGGCTAGATCCTAGAGATTGGATAACAAGTAGTTCCGTGTAAATTGACAAACTGTATCTTTAAGATAGCTGCCGTTAGATTATGGACATCATAACACATAATCGTCGGAAATGTATGATTTAACGTCATCAAGTCTGATTTAAGTAGGTATATACAATTAAAGCTCGTCGGTTACTGGAGCTATTGCTTTCAGCTGCAATTCAGACAGCACCGAGGCTCCATATAGCACAGAAAAGAAGAGCAAACAACTGTTTCTTGTTCAACTGCAGTAATATTGATACATTTCAACACCTGCGACCAGCAATTTATTTTTCGCTTTTCTTTCTTAGTCGTTTATTTGAATACTGGTAGTTTTTTCGTATTTACTCTATCAGCGAAGATGTTTTCAAACTTTGAAACTGTAAAACGATGTCGTGGAGGGCGAAGCGTGACGTTTTACCTTCCAGCGTTGGATGGAGACGACAAAGACGACGAGGCGGGTGAGTTAAACCTCTGTTTAGATAATATTTTCTATCTGGCTAATGCGGGTTCCTTGTGAATCTGGGCTGACAAGACTTCATGCCAAATTGCCGGCATGCCAGTAAACTGGATCCCTGGTTCTAAACTGTTAACAACGCATAACCGTGTTATTGGCTAATTGTCCTTTGATGAACTAGAGCCATTTTCAACAAAATTGCGTGCATCTATATAATATCTTAGACACAAACCCGCACGATGCTAAACTATATACGTAATCAAGTCTCAGGACATATGGCTTAATGCTTTGTTGACTTGGGTGCCTTGCTCGTTTGGTTTGGAACTAAAAATTCAAAATGGAATTCTTTCAGTAACAAATCATAGTTATAACACGTTTGAGCAACCTGTCATTTTTATCAACATTACCCCAAAGCCACTGAACTTTAGTGGCTATATACTTAAGATTTAGACTTCAACTAATATATTTCTGCCGAGCAATTAGAGATATTCCCCATTAGGTAGAAAACAGTATATTACTCGTACATATTGGAAGGGAAGTAACAGATCATAGTTATAACATGTTCAGACTACCCGTCATTTTGTAAAAAAACAATATTAGGCATCGACAACTTATCAACATTATCCCAAAACCACTGAATTTTAGTGGCTATAGACTTAAGATTTAGACACTTCAACTAATATATTTTCTTAGACAGATATATCCCATTAATGGGGAAGCAGTATATTGGTCGTACATGCTGTTAAGGGGGATTTTAAAAAAGTCATTTTGCAGACCCTACATGTTGTTAACGAAACTGCCCTTTCAGTTGTTGTAGAATTTCTCGTTTTCCATAAAAAACATTTAAATGGAACTACTGTAGGTAAAATGTATGGTGGACTGTTTGTGCCATGATTCATTTATGTATTTTTTGCAGATAAAAATAACCCAAATTACTCACAATTTAACTCTAGCAAAACACAGACTACACATATACAGAATAAAGTTATATATCTCATCCACAACATTTCAATATACAATTACTTCAGTGATGAGCACAACAAAAAATGTAGCATGAAAAGTCCACCGTACATTTTACTAACAGTGGTTCAGTTTAAAAGACTTCAAAGTGAAAACGAGTAATCCTATACAAAATGTAATAGCAGTTTTAGTAACAACTTGATGTGGTTTAATTTGACTATGAGTTTCGTTTTCTTGCCCTTTAAAGGAAAATACCAACTAAACTAATGTATGGTCAGATTAAAACATCTTGATGAGAAGTGCCCAAAATGGTAGCCAATATGTTTCGTGATTTTATGGCATTGTGTAAAAGCAGTGCAAAACATTTTATTGTTTAGAGGGCTTGGAAACTAAATTGCGCCCAATTTGATATGACACACCTTTACAGATGTAAATGTGCATTAGAGATCGATTGTAGATCGCAATTAAATGTTTTACATGGATCCATGGTGGCCTGTGCTTCGGTTTTAATAGTTCTATAACAGTTCTTTCCTTTTAGTGGTTGTTTCTTAATTCTCTCCACATTTGAACGTACTATTATATCCTATTTTATCAATTTATTCTCCACACTGCTAGTTATCTATTTTGACATTCAAGTAACCCTTAACAAGTAAGCTCTGTATAGACCAAGGGGATGCACTCGTGCAATCTTATTGCTGTTTTGTTAATCCAGTGACGTCAATAGAGATGTAACACATCTACATATCAATATCCAACTACTTACAGATTGAAACAACATGCGACGAATAAGAAGGGATGACATTTTCAACGATTTGAATATTGGTATCATTATCGATGAAACAAAATTGTAAAATCAGATCATATAGACGAATAGTTCATTTGAGGGCATTCACCTTCAAAACTCTGCGACCTCAAATAGCTTTTAGAAAGCAATTCGAAGGAAGTGTTTATCTGTTGACACATATTTCAATGCCTCAAAGCAAAACTTTGGCCTGCGCAGTGGGTGCACGATGGTATGTGATTAGCCGATTATCGAACCTGACATCCAAACTTGCGTACTATCTACAGGGCGAGGTTACAGACAGATTCCAATAATATGCTTCTGCATATGTCACATATGTCAAAGACTAATCCTTTCCTCTATAATATGGACCTGAGAAATACAATTGAAAACCAGGTGCTATAGAACTTGGATACATTGCAATAACGTGTAAAACTAAAACGTGTAGCTGAACCGACGAGCTATACTTTTGGAATAATTGCCGTTAGATATTCGGTCTGGTATGAAGTAGACGTAAGAAATTGTATCTATCTTCATCGATATGGACTTAATTAACTATATACAAAGCTGGTAACACTCGCCTCGGTATAACTCCAACATAATTAAGGCTCTATAAAGCACAGAATCGAGGAGACAATAACGAGGATCATTTTACTGACTTAACTTTGATACATTTCAACACCTGCGACCGGCCATTCATTTTTTGTAGGTTATCTGAGAGCTTTATTCGGAAAGTTATGCTATATTGCCGATTTGTGTTTGTTACGACTGTAAACTGTTAAACGACATTGCGGGGGTGAGGTGTAACGTTTTGCCTTCTAGTGCCGGATGGAGACGACAAAGACAATGGGGTGGTTAAATCTCTTCTTGGTTAAGATTTGAATCTAACTTCTTGTGAATCTGGACCGCGATGGAACCTAATCTTGCAGGCATATCGGTATTGCACTAGTACACCTTCAAACTGCTAGCACACTAAACGTGTTAGCAGCAAAAGGCTGTTTGGAGAACTAGAGTAACTTAAACAAAATACCATACGTCCATAAAATATCAAACAATAAACAACAGCCTGTCAAGGTAAACGTGTATCATAGCATTATTTCTCTTAGGACATTAAATAAAAGTCGCAAATTATAAAACGGTGCCCTATCAATTGACCTCATTAAATAACCGCTGATATATTTCAGGCAACCTGTAATATTTTTTTCAGGGCAATAGTTATTCAAGGTTTTCCAGCGTTTCAATATATATATGTAGACCGTATATATATATTACAGATATATAATATTGATTCAATTTATTGGAGTTTTACGCCGTACATATTAAGGTTATTTACTTATATGACCGTGTGCCAGCCCAATGGGTGAAGGTAACAACGCTAAAAGACACTGGCAACACAGAAGTCAATACATTATGTTGATTATTAAAAAACAAGACATCATAACAAATTGTCTTCCTCAAAAGTATAATAAGATGCGCATTTAGTCGTATTGGAGACTTAAATATAGGATTTGTATTTTGTTTTAGAATGTAAATCTCACCATGCGTACATTTGTAAGATCGAATAGCAAATGAATAAATGCGTCTTAGTTGGCCGTTGTGCAAGACACACTGACCCGAAAGCATTTACAATCATCGTACGGTAACCACAGATGGCCAAGGCAGTGATTACCGCGGCGCTGGAAACACCTCACCGGGGGAACCTTGTATATGTAAACGGTCATTTGTCAGGACTAAACACCCTTTACTGGCAGCTAGTTAACTCTGAATCCCTGACGAACGAAATGCAATTACAACCACACCGAAACCGTCATAAGATCCTTTCCTAACATACCTATGCTCTGAAACTGAATCCGGTTAACGATATCTGATAGCGGAAACAAACCAAATGACACGGCAAGAACTGATCACAGTTATGAATCGTGCCGAAATTGCGTGTACAGTCAGGCCTCACAAAAGGTTAACTACAGAATGCTGTCAATTAATCATTCCTTTACTAGAGTAAAACACAACCAGTGCGCAGACTGGAAATACCTTGGGGTTTTGGGATTAAACTGAATTACACCAAATGTCTTCTGAACATCTGTCTAATACGCATTGGACGTCCAACAGAACGTGCTTCTAGAGAAGAGCGCAAGACGATAAGTTGGCTATATCACTTAAGAGTTTCTATGGAGCAAACCAAGTCAATAAGATAGCTTAAATCCAGTCCATATGTGCTGCTTACTGTTAACCAACAGAGCTGATTCGGTTCGGTGATTTGATTGACTTACAGATCTAAACTTTTATGAGATCGTTTCTGTGAAGCATAATAATGTTAACAGATATAAAGTGTTGTAATGTTGCGAAAAACATAAACGTTTTAACCATAAGTATACCTGTACATATGCTTACAACCGTGGCTGATTTTTTGTATTATAAAGACTGACTATTATCGCGCTTTCGATAGCGTGATAGTAGAAAGAGTTGTGTATAGGGTTATGTGTACCCCAGCCTATTATTGTAATGCATCACATCCTTTAAAGAACTTAAATAAAAACCTGAAGACGAAGAGTTTTGCCCAAACAATAAAATATACACATTTAAACGGATTCTCAAACAAAAATAAGTCCCCTATAGCAAAGCCACCGTGTATTATAGCTAAATAATACTGCTGCGTTAAAGATTGTTTTAGTGGTTTAATTGCATTTTTTCTTGGGCTTTGTCTTTCTGAACTATTAAATGTACACTTATTAATGTGAGTTATTGATCGTGACTATTCTGACCGGCTTTGAGTGTTGTTCGCAATAAGAGAAACAACCACTGCCTGATGCGATCACAGATCTGTTTTGTCTTGTCAATATTTTCAAGGGAACACCACGTGCATTAACAGCAATTTTTGACGAAGAATATTTATTAGTTACAGTAAAATTTATATTTATAGTAAAGCGAATCTAATCTAAATGATAAATTAGATCAAGGTTTAACATTATGCTTCCTATTAACATGGAATGTCTGAGACAGCTTTAAGCTAAGGAACCATGTGAGACATTTTACATAAGTAGCAAATGTATTCATCAAATAAACATTTGTTGATTTAACTGGACTCGGCTAGTTTAGTTGAATGAAGACCCATTGTCAAAACCTTCATCTCCGTAATAACATTTCCATTGCAATGATTCCAAGTAGCTATAGCTCTTTGAAATAAATTAAGTCGATCATTTAAGCAAAGTGTATATCATTTTAGTATTATATTTATATGTGTGTGTATTTACATATATATATAAAAATATTGATATCGGAAACACTTGCTGTGCTCGACTACACACAACAACCCCAATGACCTATATAAAGCTGACAAAGAAAATGACCTAATGTTCCTTGTTTAATTGTTCCTTTTTGCAGACTTTAAGCATATCCCTAAAACGTTCATTGAAAAACCATGTCTTCATACTAAATATTCAACGGAATGATATTGCCATATAATATTCCTCAACCAATTAACTCTTGTGTAACGCGTAAAGTAACCGAGACTGATGAGCTGTTGTATCAAGTCCTCTGCAGTCGCTTCAGTTTTTTTTATTTTTACGAGCTCCAATAGAGAGAATCACGCGGGAAACTCTGGTACACTACGTACACTTAATTGATTTCATTTGTCTCTTAGGACTATACAGATCTCATATAATAGCATGGCTTTTATTCTGTGCAAAGGGAGGATACTTTGCCATCCAACTGTCGTTGTTTTTAATTGGTACGAAGTACGGTTGGTTTGATAAAATTTTATTGAGGTTATTTAGTCCTCAACTTTTAACGATTACAATTCCTATCGATCAATGTTTTATACATGATGGTTATTTTTTCAAGGAGCATTCTAACACTTATATAGATAACCTGCTCAAACCACACGTTGTTGTTGGGAAAACTCATCATTTATTCTATGAACATGTTAAGCGTCACCGGCAACAGTCATTCATGTTGTGTCAATTCTATTAATCATCTTGTTGCTTTCTCTTTCCTCAGTTACTGAGTCATGTGTAATCCTGTGGATGTGTATAATTCGTCAATCTATGATAACTTTTATAAATGTATCAATTCTTTAAGGGCGAACATTCAGGGGATCTACATAAATATCATCTCTCGCGCACTTGAGAGATCTTGCTGGCCAAAAGATATGGATTGTCACAAAGATTAAAAACAATATTACGAATTTGTCTGTCCTTTGTTTCAGTTAACATGTGGGTAGAAAACACGATTTATTCAATCAGAATTTGTTTCTTTTGCGGGAAGTAGATATGGGTGTCTTATTTATCATATGCAAACCGATCCTGTTGAAAGGTTATAACTTCTCTTGCGCAAAGGTTATTCGTCATATTGTCAAATTGACTGGTTAAAATCCATGCCGTAAATTGGACGACTGTGTCAGTTTTTAAAAATTGCTTTTGCTTCACAATTTCAATAGTTTACCATATACTCACACTAATTTGTCTTCGAGCTTTTAGTACTGCAAATACAATAATTGCGGCTTAAAATATTGAATGATAAAATATCATCACCAGTAGTATTGAGAAAAAAAAGTTATATTGAAACCAACCCTTGACACGACACGAACATATCACATTTGGTTGAAGTGCCAGAGTCAGCACAGGGCAACAGTCAGGTCGCTACGTGTTTAAATAGAGATTGTCGAATTTAATCATCATGTTGGAGGGGAAAAACAGCTCGCGAATGCATATATTGCGAACACCTCGGGCTTTAAGTTTTATTCGGAATTACTTTGAGCGTCTGAAACATCTGCCTGTATGTATTAGAACATCCCTTTCTTATGCAATATGTGGAAAAGACTGCTTGGCCAATTGATATGATCACGTTAAGTACGGTTCCGATGTTCAACAGAATTTGCTGTTTGCAAAACCCATGGCATTCACTACATACACGATTTACTGTGAAATGTTCGTGAAGATAACATACTGCAAAATTGTAATATCCTTAGACTCGGTTCTCAACTTTTCGCTTTATACAAGGGCACATTTCTGTAACGTGACCATTAGTTTGAATTTTTTGGTCACTAAATGGTACAAATCTCACCAATTTTCACAATATCACGAATCATTGAGAAAAAATTGGCAGAATCTGGGCATCCAAGACACTGCAGGGAGACTATCTCTACAGGTGGTATTAGTCTTTAATCTGTTCACGATGAACACAGCGGCCAGAGGAGTAACTTTAATCTGTTCACGATAAACACGGCGGCCAGAGGAGTAACTTTAATCTGTTCACGATAA
>JAVFBZ010178794.1:0-15593 GCA_032466195.1 Katharina tunicata
GCATAAATTAAAAAATTTGCGAAGCATTGTCAACTTAGTTTATTCAATGTTGATTGAGGTTTTTAGTAACAAAAATGTGTTGCGTGATGCTGTATTTTCCACAGCAACCAATATTTGGTGTGTCCAATATGTCAAATAAAACTCAAATATTTATGTGCTAAACGTGTACTATTTTAGGTGACAGATTTACACCAGGTAAAACGCAATGGCATACGTCTAACATAAATGGTTTTGGCTATTTGCGCCGGGATTTATTAATACAATCGTTTGATTTTTGGATTTCATTTTTAATTTTTTTTGGTGCATGTTCACAGTTTGTTTTGGCAAATCGTTGGAAAATCGATCACATTGACAGGAACTTTGTTGGTGCATGTTCACAGCTTATTTTGACAAATCGATCACATTGACAGAAACTTTCTCTGTGTATGTTCACAGTTTATTTTGACAAATCGATCACATTGACAGAAACTTTGTTGGTGCATGTTCACAGTTTATTTCGGCAAATTAATCATATTGGCGGAGATTGTGTTGTATGTTTATTTCATTAAGGTTATCACGGAATGAAAAATAAATTAAGCCCTGTAATAATTTGACCACTTGGGAATTTTACATGACGATTAGACACAGAGATCTGTAAGATATTACATGACAGTTACGCACATTAACCACATTTAAAGGAACGTAATGATATTTACGATGCCGGAGAGTTTCTTCCTCTAATTAACAATATCCATAAAAAATAAACAAATGATTAAGACGCCTTGTGTAGAAATTATTGTCCAGAACGGAAAACAAATTATTCAGCTAATGACAATGGAGTCATCACAGTCTTTAACCTTCTGATTATTATCCAAGTCACTGCTCTGACCTTCTTTAGATTAATACTCAAGATTTTTTGTTATGAATACAAAGAGAATGAATCAATGACTCAACATTGTTAGGAGAGATACGTTGTCTGTATACTAACCAACTCTCAGTAAGTTGATGCAAGTCGTGTTTTCGGGTCTTTTCTGAAATATGTCCATGTCATTATATGGATTGCCATAGCATGTCTTAAGGGGCTTGCGTTTATGTAGGAATAGACAACTCAAATTACACCAATGATTAAAATAGGTATCTTTGTGGAATCAAAATAATAGACATGCCATTAAATATAAATGGATATAAATCATTTTATAAATACCAATATGTGTCATTAACGGATATAGTCCGCTAAACACAATTTGCAGTGATGAAACAAGTAAAATTATTATTTAGAAACTTCAAAGTCTCTGCCATTAAAATTTTGTCGATTGTGCAAATCGACAAAGCTTTATTATTCTACTATATTTCTTTTAAAGGCTATTGTTTTATTTCCAAATGGTGAATACAATCCTGTTCTCCTCTCTTGGTTATTAGATTCTTATCAAATTTGATCTTCCATGTGGCAAGATGTCACAAGGGATTGGGTGTGATGTGTAATATGCCTGCTGATGAGGCCACTTGTCGTTAAGAATAAAGTAAGTTTCCGGCACTTAACTTGTAAATTGATCATCAAGTTATTTTGAAACTTGATACAAATATTCCATGTAGCAAGATTTTGCATAGGATTTAGCTTGGCGTATGCCACCCTACAGGTGGAGTCACCTGATTTCGTATGTTGGCTTGAATACTGATTTCCTATACAAACCTATATCAAACTTGCGAGAAGTGTTCCATGTGGCACGCTGTAGCAAAGATTGACATTTGTCTTTGTGCACCTGGTAGTGGCTATGTATAAACTTTTTTACCAGCACTTCGCTTGCAAACATTACATAACGGCATATATTGGGACTTATTTCAGCTTTTTCACTTTTTTCGAGATATATGTAATTATATATTGTAATATATTGATTCCACATGTTTATGCATTTTTCTGATTTGTATGGTTGTTCTACTATAAGCCTCTGTAACTCGGTCAGTTGGAGTGCTGGCTCTACTAACCAGAGACCCAAGTTCGAATCCCGGTATAGGCAAGCAAAGTTTTCTTTTTCTTCATTTATAAAATATATATATATATTTTTATTTTTGTATTGTTTTCATTATGGTCTTTTATATAGTGTATCAAAACTGAAGTAAAAGTTTATTCTATTCAAATATAACCTGTTAAAAGTATTTTTTTTCTTCTCAAAGTTCTTTCCTTCTTTCGAAGATTTCTACCTGTATTAAACCCGGATGTACTTTATATTATGAACACACAGTGCATGCCATCAACGCGAGGGGGTTAGTTGGCCCACAACTCGATTAATAGGACGGATATGGAATGGTTGGTGCTGTTGAATATGTAATGGCAATCTTACAGAGATTTGCTGAAATTGCCCTACATATGTCAATCATCCCCAGAAATACAGGTAATCGGCTTAAATCTAGCTCGAAATAGGTTGGTCTAATAAGGGTCGTTGGTCTATTATGATTTCGATAATTGACAGAACAGTGTTAACTACGCGTCAAATGTTCTTAAACTTGAAAACATAAAGATGAGTAGACCTAGGTTGAAGGAGAAAAGAGTAGAATACACTATGCCAGTATTAACGACGTTTACCGCATCTATCAGATTTGATCACACTTATCAATAAATTTAAATTGATATTAAAACGGACGGAAATGAAAAAGTCAGAGTCGGTTTATAGACCATATCCAGTTGTTACAAAAATATTTTTTGTAAGATTACCCGTTTTCCAATGAAAGCAACTTCAACGCTATTGCTAATACTACTACTATTACTACTGTAATTAAAATATATGGTGGTTATTTCATGTTAAATCTGTTGTAGTGCTCAAGTTACTTAAGTCCAGGTGTATTAACATATTTAGTCATTTGGGCTATTTGAAACTCCAAGAAATATACAGTATAATCTTGGCACAAACAGTCCACCGTACGTTTTACTTACAGTAGTTTAATTTAAGTGGTTTTGTCTACAAATTGGTTGAGACTATAATCTGACTTTGTTTCTTTGATTACTTTCCCTTTTAGCAACGACTGGCGTTTTCTGAGACAAACACAAATCATTGTGATTTCTTTTCTGGGATTATCACTTACACGTTTGTTATTTTGTAACTAAGAATACGTTTTATTTATTGATGCATTCCCTTCAACAGAAAAACAATTTGCCAAGATGAAACAAATGAAATAATGATTTTACAAACTTTCAAGGAGGTAGATTAAAGCCAAATGAAAAACGTAAATTAGTTAAAAGATTCTGTTCATTGTGACATGTTTTTGTTTTAAACAAGACGTCGCAAGGCATTGTGTGTAATGTGTGTATGCCTACTGATGAGGCCATCTTTTGGCTAAACTTCTGATCAGGTTCCATTGAAAGTTGGTTGAATATTTTCCATGTACTAGGCTTTTGTTGTATGGATTGAACTTGGCGTATACAAACATACACGAGGCGTTACATGGTTTGGTATGTTAGACTGACAACCGATAAACAGATTCTGACCACACTTGTTAGAAATATCCCATGCTACACGATGTCACTAGAGGCTGTACACGTCTGGCATTGGCTAAGTGCAGGCTTTATTTCCCATAACTTGAAAATTTAACATCTGGACATATTGTGCCTCATATCTTGTTTCTCTTATATACATACGTAGCTAAATGCATTTCGATTAAGCGTTATTACGATTTTTATTAATTTAATTATTTACTTTCAAGGTCATATATATAGAACGTTTAAGGTATTCAGTTTAATTGTTTCATTATATACTGTGAACATAAAGTGCATATTAGAAAGCGCGAGGGCGTTATTTGGTCAACAAATCGAATAAGTGGACGGAAATGGGGCGGTTGGTGCTGTGAAAAGTCCAATGGTGTTCTTAAAGAGATTGCCGCAATTACCCTACATATGTCAATCGATGCAAGAAAAAACAGATAATCGGCTTTAATATAGCTTAAGGTAGGTTGGTCATTAAAGTGATATTGGCCTACTGGGATTTCCTTTACTTGCGAAAACAAGATGAACTGTTTCTTAAATGAATGGGCAGAGATGGGCAGAATAATAGAGAACATAGTAGGCTCTGAAACACATGCAATGGCGAAGTATTTACTGACATTTGCCGCATGACCTACATGTAGATTAAATTAAAAAAACGACTGGAAATTGGGCATTGATCCTGATGTGTCCAAAGGAAGTCCAGGCCTAGTTGTGTCATTGTCATCATTTTCGAAGTCAACACAGAATAGGCTGAAGGCGTTAAAGACAGTCACATGTTTTATATTTAGAGTATTTATGTTTTTGTTATGGCCCTGCTTCTAAATGTCGTTTTAGCAAGTAAAAACAACCTTTCTATTTGTCCGTTAATTAAAATCGTATAGTATATTTTAAGATTAAGACTAAAATGGAAATACATCTGAATGAAAAAAGTTGATTTAATTTGTCAACACGGTTGATTAGGATGATTGAATATAAAATATGAGTTATCAAGTGTTAGAGCTTGTGACAGTGGGGCATCTAAGATGGTGTTAGCGCATTATAGGTTTAGCTTTATATATTATAAAAATATAATTATAGATAATATTATGTATTACAGGATGGTCCTGGGAACAAACCTAATACCAACGCTTCTATACTCTCTATCTCACTTTGCCCGATTTGAACAGACGTTGATGTCCTGGGGAATTTAACCGACATATCGTTAATGTTCTGGACACATTGAGTGTGTCAAGGAGGATCGATGTATCATTTGACGAATTACAGTTGTTATTCTATTTAAATGATTCTTAAAAGGTTGGCATATTTACACCCTAAACTGTCAATCCTCGTTACAGAAAAAAGTTGTTGCTAGTCAAGTGTGTACATTAAAACGGATACCACGTTGGTTCAATAATCTGGATGTTTGCGAGTTTTCAATTTAAATTGGTTTTCTGGACAAGGACTGTGGGTAAGATCGACACTGTCAAATAAGATTATTCAACCTACATGTAGTAAACTCTTTCGGAGAAATCACTCTTGTCACCCTGACGTATGATAGGCCAAGATTTGACACAAAAAAAATCGCCTACTGTGTAAATTAAAGACTTTTCTATTTGGTAACACAGAAATAATCATGTGGAAAGCGAAAAACTGTCTCGCGTTCTTTGAAAGGTCGAACACTTGTGGACTTGACAAGGTTTCATCTGTCTAATTGCATTGATAATGAGAGCTCTCCGTATAATTATATATAATCGCTTAGTCGATTTGGGTTCTGAATTACTCTTGCAAATTTTTGTTTCTAAATTTTATGTTTCATAAATACGTTGTTAGCGAAAAATGTGTTTCAATTCGCAGATGTTTCCAGTCTGCGTGCAACGAAGTTCAATTGGAACGAATATCGTTAAACAAACATGCCCAATCGAAGCAGTAATGGGACATATATAGTTGTGTCAGAAAACACGATGTTCGGTTTGTCATAATTGAGATTATGTCACTTGTATACAATATAATATAATACGTTAACTATGGAAGTATGTTTAAAGTTACCCACATAAAACATTGTAAAAAGAAACATCCAAACACCATTAAAGACACATACGCACCTATATGGACTTTCTCAACACATTCTAATAGGCTCGATTTTAATACATGAATTTTAAACATCAAAATATTAATGTTGAAATAAAAAAAATATTCATTGTGTACAAGGCTTGCATGACCCAAGATAAATTTTTATACTAAAACAGGCTCGTATTTTTCTCAAGATTGAGAAGGTTACTAACACGAATGTATTGACAAGCCAGTATTGTTGTTGTCGTAGTAAAATTCATCTGGCGAATGAATGGTCTAAAGTTTACTACCAACTGATGGCGAATGAACCGTCTACAGTTTACTACCAATTCATTTATAAATAAAATGAGGGAAAAAATTGTCGTAGGGTTCAATTTGAATCCACGGAATTACCTATAAACAAGTTCGCTATAAACATCACAATGAGATAACTATTTCTAGGTGAACAACAAGATAGCCTGCCAATACATAAGAGTCGAAGACTCGGTTTTTAGAATGGAGTAATCTGTCATCACTGCCGATTTTGATATTGAAATGGTTGAGCCATTTTATACTAGGCCATTCGCGTCTCTGTGGTCGAATGATTTGTTGAAACATATTAGAGAAAATGATCAATCCTCTATACGCTGAATTCAAAAATCAATCGATAACAGAACCGCGAATGGTCTTGTATAAAACGACTCAACCTTTTCCATATTGAAATCGGCGGTGATAAAAAGCATTGACTTGCAGTTACGTCGTCGCCTCAAAGACTGGCTCAGATCTGACAGCAAACTGACACGTTCTCATTCAAATACTATGGCAAAGTTTTAACATTTTAGTTGTTGTTCATTTTTATTGTTTAAAAACATCACCCTGATCTACAAATCTGAAAGTAGAATGACAGCAAAGCCTTTAACTGTTTCTTCTTAAGAAAAAAGAAAGCGTTCTCCCAAAATGTATCCATGTTTTAGGAATATTCAGCAGTAAGTGATGTCACCTGCAAACTAAGCAGACCTACATGCTGCAAGCTATAGTTCTACTGGTCTCGAGAAGGCTCAGTTATCTAGCACAGTAGAACCATGTTCAATTTACCGCACAGGATGCAGTCCACTTGTCGATATTAGTAGCATTAGCAAGATGTATTGGTGATTGTGGGGTTCTTTTGACATAATACACTCAAAGCTGTTAACTAGTCACCAAACATGCTCGCATCGTGTCATCCAAAACCCTCTTTCTTGTTCCAAGTCGCCTATCTCCGAAAAATTCCGCAACCATCCATTGATCTATAACGAGTTTTGTGCACTGACTGGTCCTTTGTGGTATATTTACTGCTGCAAGAAATACTTTGTGTTTGAAGATAAAATGTAACGAATAAGACTTCAACTACATTCTGCGCCATTAAAAATGGACACAGAGCAGGTAGCCGCAAAAAATAAAGAACATAAAATAGAACTATTTAGCATAACATTTGATCGACCATTGCAACAGGAAAATCAAGTCACCTGAAAGAGTTAGAGTAGCTTCGTAGGTACATTTCTTTAGGTCAAGCGACAGCAGCCTCGCTATGACGTTCAAATCTCCGAGATATCAAGCACCAAAGTTAATATATGGACCGTTTTATACAAATGCCAAAACCCCTTCAAATAAATAGTAACAAACATGCCGTCCTGCGTTGTGCGTCAGCAAAACATCAAACCTAACAGCTGAACATTAATGCGAGTATTAAAATGATATCAATCTCGCCCCAGAAATTGATCTTATGTAGTCTGACCGAATCAAGCAGAAGCACTCACGGCTTAGAGATCAAACAATGAAGATAACACGGTGTAAATTACCCTTCCGGTAGGTCGATTGTTTGGTAAGCGAAACAATGCAGCTGCACTTGTACTTTTAGCAAGGCTTAATATGTCGTTCTCAAGTGTACTGTGTGTTCCGGCCATCTGTAATCAGCCACGACTCATGAATTCCGAAACGTAATTGAGATGCTTTTGAAAACGTAAAATGTGCACTGAGATATAACAAAATATCAGTTGGAGACATATCCGCTCGGCAGATAAGAGCATAACACAGTTTGAGCTGAAAGCGATAATACAGTCTAATCTTTCCCAATATTCCGCGAACAAATGTTTTGTGGTTTTGTATTTTATCACTATCAACACTAATTTATGCCATGTGCCCAAGTATTGATATTGCATCAAACCAGACACTAGCTATGAATATTTCCAATATAGTGTCCTAATAACTAATGTTTAGGAGAGTTTGGGCTATTAATATGCGAAATTGAACTTTGTGGCCTAGACGGTCTATGAATTGCTAAAGATAAATTAGTATGAAAAATAGAGTAAACACACATAATATATCATTATTATATAATTGATTTTACATTTAAAAACTAATAGATCCTTGTATATTTATTTTATTTTAAGTCGGTGGAAGTTGCAGTTAAACGAAAGACAAATTGTATTTTCGTATTTTTTTTCTCGTGTTTTGTTTGTTTATGTTAGATTGTATTTATAAAACCAAGCCAAGTTTTAACTATGCAGTAACTCATATTTAATCAAATATTTTCTACGTATATTTCTACTATACTTGTTAGATTGAATAGCCATACTCACTGAGAGCAATCTTACGAAATCTTATGTCAACTTAGTAAATTATAGTTGCAAAATTTAACCGCAAAATGTGAAGGCAACTTGGCCTGAGTATAGGCATTAAAGTTTTCCAACAACATTAATGATGACTGTTTAACAAGCTCTCCGTATGAAGCGTATCAAGTACAACACCTCACTGCCATCCAAAATCTTAACCCACAAATATATATTGTTTATCGTTTAAATTGTAGTGTGTTCATAACATATATGTGTGATCGTGAATACCGTGTAAAACTCTAACGGTGGTCATATCGTTGCCTGAAATCTGGTGGAATACAAGATCACCAATCATCCGACATATACTAGAACGAACCACAATTGGAAGGTAGTTATTCCGTTTGTGTGAAACTTATGAAAAATGCACCACAAAACAATAAGAAAACCATGTTATTACTTTTGTTGTATTGCAAGTTTATCATTAATTTTGTTTTAAATATGACTAGTAAAAAAAAGTCAATTGTGATCACTGGAGATCTAGATCAGTTTTAATCACCTGGAATTGAGAAGGTGGTGGAAGGGAAAACAAATAACATATTATGCAACGATCATACCCGTGTGGCATTTTAAACGGGCTTTAGTTTACCTTTGGCGATTGACCCCGGTGTGTCTGTTGCTCATGTAATGTTATCAGTGTCCTATTGTATGAAGATGGTGCCAACCGTGTGGATGTGAACCAATGCAATCGGAAATCTGGCAGAAGCTTTTCGTGCATCGGAATGTTTTGCGTTTTTCTGTCAGTAATATCTGTGACATGGTCAGCTTATCTAAAAACGGACAGTATAACTTCCTTAGCCACATCTAGCAATATTTTGCTAGTCTTATTCTTATTCTTAGGCCTTTTTCGATCAATACTGGTATTCCAGTTACAAAACGAAATTGTGATATTAGAGAAACTGTGATGCCTGAAAACTTGCTGTTACACATGATAAATAGATAAAAAAAAAATGAACATAAGAGTAATGAGTCTGTCAAATAAAAAAAAAAGGACAAGTCTAATATTTTGAAAAGTGAATGTTTGTCATAGAATAATAAATAATACAGAAATGAAAAACATTTGAAGTCGATTTCTGTACCATTTGATGGTAACCGGGAATTTTATTTTAATTGTTACACATTCACGCAAGAAAACCGTATTACCCCATCTATGTGTAAACTAATTTACAAATGTTTTTTCTAATACATGTAGTAATTCTGCAAAATATATGAACGTACAAGCACTTTTTATTTCCTATACCTATATTTAAACAAAATTTAAATTATGTTGTCACTTTCACATATATTTCTGGAAGGTCTAGTGAATTAAGATCTAAGCCGAACTTGTCTATATCTTGGGTGATTTGTTTTGATTTTGTATGCAGACTAGTCTAGATTTTACCTGTTGATCAGAGACCATCGACCTGTTTCATTTCCTTTTGTAAATACTCTGATTATTTTCCACACGATTTTATTTCGAATTTACCATCACACGATATAAACTGCAGAAGTGTTGCTTCTAGTATTTTCAAGACATTTCGAATCCAAAATAAACAATAAGATTTCCCTTAATATATATAGCATAAACATTATATTATCGTTTTAATGCTCTGGTGTATTATCGTTCTCGAATCTTCTACAGTTTATGCTAAGAAACATCAACCAGCCCAAGCCGTAAACATATCAAAGGAACAGACTTGTACTATTATACACGCGTAGTGCAATTTCGATAATTGATAATTAATTTTAATCAATATTACACTACCTGTGAATTTTTGCTAATATCTTAAGTGGGACTTCAGGCTTGATTCAATGTCTAAGATTCTGGTTGGAATACTGCTCATGTAGCGTTACCAATATACAGTCCACAAGGCTTACTTTAGTTAGGATACACAATGTTTACGTACCAAGCCGAGAAGGAAGCCTTTTGTGAAATCATGTTGAACAAATAAACATTTTGTTCTGTTCCAACCAACCAATGTATGCTCAAGTGCATAATGATTGTGTGTCTAATCGGCGCGTGTTTTCCAATTGCAAACGTTGCGTCAAGGAAAGCATCTCAAATTACACTTCCTATCCAAGTCGTAGCTGATTCGAGAACACGAGCATGACCAGAAGACGTACATAATACAACTGATTGCAATAAATAAAGCCTTCCTTGTTGGATAATTTCAGCTACATTGTTCTGTGCTAATCGCAATTGACTTAATTGATGTGCAATATGATCCAGGTTATCTACAGTCATTGATATATAGTCTACCGATTTTTTCCGGTGCATGAGTCGGAAAACATTATCATCAAATGCCACAAAAGGGAAGTTTGTAGGATTCCACAGGCAACAACCAATGAAAGGGTAGATAAACAAGGTCAGGACCCAAACCCGACTTCCGTCTACATGTGATTACAAACGATGAAAAGGTTACAATAATAAAAAGTGGTAAAATAGCCTTTGACCACAATTAGGGAAGATTGATTGCCTAATAAATGGTCTTTGAAACGCAAATCGCACCTGTATTGCCTCACATAGATTTAGAAAAACGATGAAAGAATTGTTACATTTCCTAATTTCTATCAAATGTGGTACATAAATACTTAAAAAGACTTAGTAGGCCTTAATCGAGTCTTTAAATGGCAGAAATCACAAATTTTGTAGATTTGATAGTTTTTAGCGACGTAAATGGGGCTATTCTTCTCTTATGACGTATCGTTGCTATTCTAAGTTGAAATAACTCAAAAAAAGCTTCAAAAACACCCCGCATAGTCTGGAGCCGCCGAAGAAACACCCAAGCAACTGTGATGCGTCTAGGCCCTTTGAAAATAAGTCACTGATGCGCTATACAGTTTACTGTACAAAGGGAAAATACATATCCAGGCAATTATGATCTAAAGTAACAATGAAAACATGTTTCCCCATCTTAAATTTTACTCTTCAATTCTCGTTTACTCATAAACTTGTACCGTCTATGACAAAAAAGCAGAATGACAGATTCGTGGGGGTGGGGGGGTGGGGGGGGTTGCAGCCCAATTTAAAGAAAGCTGTGTAAATATGATTCAGATATTAGTGCTAGAATTGTAGACCTATGTCCAAAGGCTATGATTCCATATAGGTTCCGTTGTGCTATACATGGTCCTGTAACTGTAAGGTTTGCAATATACCTTGTTGAATTGGACACGAGTGTTTCATATATAAGGACTGGGGACTTGTAGACTTCGTAATACAATTTGAAAAGCGGGAAAAAAAGAGTATATGCCCTGTCAGTTTCTCATTATTACTTACATGCAACGTTCCTTTAATAAGTATTCCAGGAGACGCTAAGACATTACATAAAGGTTTAAGCGCGAAATAAACGAAACCATCCATGCGATTGCGGAAAATATAGTACGTGGAAAATTAACACAACACTATAGGCAATACTTTAAAAGAAGAAGTATTGAATAATTCCGCGTTCGTGTGAAATTGAACTCTTCAGCCCTTCCTATAAAGTGTTGGAAAAAATACGAAATTATTTACACCAAGTGAGTTATATGAAAAAAATGTTTCCTTGTGAAGATATAAA
Organism: Katharina tunicata; assembly: GCA_032466195.1. Lineage (NCBI taxonomy): Eukaryota > Metazoa > Mollusca > Polyplacophora > Chitonida > Mopaliidae > Katharina > Katharina tunicata. The sequence continues at coordinate 11,667 of JAVFBZ010178794.1, forward strand.
GTATGTGAAGGTAAACAGATTTGCACGCTTTGTGTGTTTGCAGTGTTTATTATCCAGAAGTTCGGTCATGCCTTGGCATCTGGTCTATCAATCATATGCTTTTCAACAATGCCAAATATAAAACGGGTTTCTGAACTTGATGTGAAGTTTAAGGTGAGCAATAATGCCATAAAAATCTCAAATATTCAATCAACAATTTATGGAGGTAGCAAAATCACTCTTGAACAAAGAACAAGCACTGTCAGTATTTGCAGCATGGCAAAGCTTTTGACTCGGTATGATTAATGTAATCACGTACTCAGGAGTGAAATATCTGATCTAATAGATAGCTTATGTATTACTCTATTTGTGCAATTTTTTGAAATAATAAGTATAGATGAGTAAGTATAATGACCAAACCTAAATTCCAATATTTGTTCACGCCTGAACAGAATGAATAAATGCACTTTGAAATTCAGAGCCATGAACCTAGTTTAACAGTTTTTATTCAGTTGTATTTCCCGGAAATAACTGTGCATGAAGATTGACACTAAGTAGAACACGTTCTTTTTTTTAGCTGCATAGCTGTTAGAGCAAGTTCTGGAGTTCTACGTAATGTAACGCACAGTCTTGCCGAGCATAAATGTTATAAGTTAGCAGCATCGATACTGCCTGTGTAATATAATGGCCTTAACCACACGTCTTCCAATTTCCCGTCCGTTATGAGAACCTTTCTCTCCTAATAGCAGCTGAGGAATCGATCACAGGGACAGGAAGTGCCTTTTTTCTTCTTTATGTTAAAGGCTTATGCCATTAGTTTTATCGGTAGAGAGGTTATTAAGCTACGTGGTGTAACAAGAGATAAGAGTATATTGTTAAAAGTTTCGCTTTGAAAGTTATTGATTTATAATCCGTTTTTATTTATCGAACTCACATTTCATATTAAACCGAGCCGTTAGACTGATAAATATCAATTTCTCCCTGGTATACTAGGTGATCTTAAATTCGAAAATGGAGACATACAACAGAATATAAATCCCCTGGGAATTTGTTGGTAGCGTATCAAATAAAATTCTCATACGGTATGCAATATGTGCTCAATATATCTTTTAAAATAAATAACAGATTTTGCTTGCCGCAACTGGGATTCGAACTCGGGCCTCTGGCTAGCAGAACCAGCGCTCTAGCCGACTGAGCTACAGAGGCTCATGGTAGAACAAACGCATTTTTCCCAGGTGAAGACTGTGAATCTGCCTCTACGGTAACCACTGACACAAGGACACTGAAACAATGTATTTTTAGCTAGATTTTAGGAAGCCAAACTGTTCGTGTTGTTCTGTTTTTAGTCCTGTAAATTTCAGAAAGGCCAGGAATTGTGTTTTGACTGGGTACTTATAATATTGACCCTATAACTTGTATGTTCAAGGTACTTCACAGGTTAAAGCTGAGTATTCAATTATCTCCGTTTAGTTCGATGCTTCACATCACAGCAGATGCACTGTACTTAATTTTATCCCAATTTTGTTTTCTCTAGCGTTATCCTCGAATCTTGACTGACTGATATAAACATCAGGTCCACAGAATTTTTGTGCAATATCTTGAAGCGTCCAGCTAATTAGCATCTGCTTGGACCATTTAAATAAAACGCATTATATACTTCCTTGATGACAGTCAATACGAGAGGTCAATTTACATTTTACGATTAGACAGATACCGTTCAGAAATGTCTAGATTAAACATTCCGTACCATTTTAATATTGTTTGGTTTGGTTTGTGCTCATAACTTCTTTAAATGATTTTATCGAAACCTTTCAGAGCGCCTTTACACATCTTAAATGATATAATACTTTAGAAACGTTTGTGATATATATGGTGCAAGAAGTTAAGTATAACGTTTGCAATTTAGCTCTTAACTTATTTGATACGATGTTAATCAAAATCTAGCACAGGCAACACTGTCCGTATAAACTTGCCTAGAAAGGAATGACCTTTCTTGTATATCCCTGGGTTCTATTTTTTCTTTAACTTGTCTGCTTTGTACCTTATATAAGTTCCCCCTCGGTAATCTGAAACTTTCATGTTGCCAGCTAATCAGAAACACAAAACCTCGTAAAACTGTTTAAATCACTACTTTCACTGTTGCTATGGTTACGTTGTTCTTCCAAACGTTAGCCCACACATGTTTAGTAGTTTAACGATTCTCTTTAAGAAGATAACTTCAGGATATTTGTCCTGTATTTTTAACATGCAAACAAAAGAAGAATTATAGACTTGATTTGTTCGTCAGGATAGTACAGCATAATAGAAGTATATCAAGATGTCAGCTGATAAAAATGACCTTGTTATCTTTTATACATTAAAGCAAGGACCTAATCACTGACTTATTGCGTTATCTTGCAACCAAAGAAAATAAAGTGTTGAGAACGTTTTACTTGTTCCGCCGGCAATCTCTTTGAGTGGTGTGTGAAAACAATGCACTACAAAACTACACGTGTTGTACTAGATCGATTTTCTTATCCAGAACACTTCAGGCAGATTCGTTATTCATTAATATTGGCCAATGCTTCATGAAAGTTGTAATCGTTGCCAATAAAACTGAAGACGTAACGCCGTCTGTGTGAATCAGTGATCTATCGTCAAGCAATGAACAACCATCTTTCAAATACATTGCTAACTTGATCAATATATTTTTTTCAATTTTGTCTGTTTAGTGACCATATCATTTTTTTCTTCCGTAATTTGAAACTTTAACAAAATAGGCCTAGAAAAAAATTGTCATATTTCTGTTGGCAGACTAATTTTGTTTTTGATCGGAAGAGTTGCAACCTTACATGTCTGGTTTTAGACAAATCTCAAATCTCTCTTCCGTATTTTGAAACTCTAACTTACATATCAACTTTTTTCGTCTTTTTTGTTAACAGGCTTTCCTTAAGGTAAAATTATCCAAACTTACAGGTGTTTGTTGGAACAGCAATATGTACATGGTCAAATACCGTTGCTTGACAATTGTACTTTTTTATTCAATTATTTCAACTAAGCAAATAGTCGGAGAAGGTCTGACAGATGGCTTTTTTCTACATCTTTAAAATATTATGTTTCATTGTTTGAGTCATTAAATAATTATTAATTCAAAAGGATCGGCTTATTACTATATAGTTAAGACTGGAATAAATATATTCACATGGCACATTGTTCTTTTTAGTATGTTGACAGCATAAGCCATTTCGATCGATTCTAAAAGTGTTTAAACTGTCTGATGAATGCAAACCTCTTGATGTTGGGTTAACGTGGTTTTCTTCCGTTTTTTAAACATGCATCCGTCATATAAGTAAAACTATGTTCAGTACAAAACTAAACAACAATCAAGTAAATAATATGTAAATCTTGTCACATATTTGAATTGAGATTTGATGAATTTTAATTGCAAATTTCGTTTTAATGGAATAAACTATGAAGAATTGATGATCAGGACTACTAGTTTACTAATGTTTATCTGATGGTATATAATGATTGGATATGTACTAATTCTTTTAGTGATGAATGATGCGATATATAATTTCCTTCTATTCCTATGCCAATCGAATTAAATGTTTTGAATAACCCCAAAACAAGATTACAGTGAACTCTATGACATTTTGTTGTATCTTGTATTCATAGGATTCCTATTGCGTAACTTACGATTTCTAGACGTTGGGTTGTTATGTATTTGATTAGAGTCGCTTGGGGGCATTTCACTTATCAGATTGTTTGTCAGACCAATCGTTTTTTGTTATTTTTATTATTTTTTGTATTTGTTTCTTTGTTTGATATGATAAAGTGCTAGCCCATTGGATGAAAAAAAAACAGTCACAGCTATGCTGGCAACACACAAACAATACGCGACATTTGTAGGACGCAAAGCAGGACTCCACAAATATATCTTGTTCCTGAAGCTCTAAGATTAGACCG
>JAVFBZ010178805.1:4023-15593 GCA_032466195.1 Katharina tunicata
AAGCGAACAACTAGATAGGCAAAATTGTAGACGTTCAAACATTGCTTAGTCCAGGAAACTGTTTCCCTACAAACGCCTCTGAATGTAAAATCCGCATCACTTCGGAGTTGAGACTAAGTCGATAACATAATGGAATGGTCCATTATTTAAAGCAAGAAGGTTTCCTTTAAAATTTTCAGTCTATCTTGGTTGTACCATAGCATCTCAGAAAATCTGAAAGGTAATGACCGTAATTATTCATGAAATTATCCCCTTATGACTAAGATGGAAACCTATTTCTCACAGAGCCTACGTTTCTCAGTAGGTATAGGTCATTTCATTTAAATAGTCTAATTAATACATAACGAAAAATAAGGAAAACGATTAAAAAATAAAATCATGCCGTGTGCTTGTTAATATAACGTTTGACCATTACCATTCTTACCATATTAGTTCATTCTTTCCCATACTAGAAAAATGATATGTCTACTGTTTACTCAAAGCCTTCTCTGATGCTCATGACAGCTCCAGTGTGTGCAGACTGATTGGTCGAAATTACGAAGTTTCTGCCATTTGAGCTATGCAATAATAAACATCTGTCAAAGGCGAGATTACACTCCTGAATACACTGGCATTACTTCAGTCACCAGACTATTGCTTTCAAATGTCAGACTTCTAAACTCGGTAGATCAGCATTTAAAACCGGCTATATATCATGTCACATGTTATACCTTAACGCAAGTAAAACGCTAAATCAAAGTCGAGATGTTCTTACAGGTAACTGTGAAACTGCTCCAATAATGATACGCGTACGAATTTAGCTTAGGCTTTGTAATTTAAGAAAAGCACAGCATTTTGAAGACACGCAACTTAGTAATTGTTTTTTAGATATGTTGGCAGAAACAAAGCTTTTTTGCTAGATGTAATATGTTAAGGTAGGGATACCGGAAATTTACTGCCAAAAATCAGATGTGTTTGCCTGATTTTCAAACATGCTCAGAATGGGTCTTACGAAACACCCAAAATGATCCATACTTAAACCACATTAAGCCAAGTTGATGAGAAGTGAACCCAGATGACCCGCTCAGTTTTCTATTGATATTTAAAGCGACTTAGCTAAGTTGGAGCAGAGTTAGTGTCAATATTGCTTAAATATAAGCTAGAAAAGTGCCACAGCTAGGACGTCGTTTATTTTGGTATCTTGTTTGAGCAGACTTTTCTTCGTCTTTATGTTCACTTGACGAGCTTTGCGCAACCCAACCCAATCAAACGATTACTTGCCTGCACGCAACCGAATACAGACGCTATACATATAGCCAGACTGCAGTATCTTCATGCCAGTCTTCTAAACAGTCATCTTTTCTGGAGAAATCGCGGACGGTTATCTTTTTTTGGTGAGTTTGTGACTTTGATCCTTCACGAATACGCCAGCGTGCTTTTCCACGAGAAATGCTTTTGAATTTCTTCACACCACTTACAGTAAAAACAGCAAATTCAACTGAAATGAAACAATAAAATAATAATCTAGAATTCATTCCATCATATGATTGATACGTACAAATCCAATGGAATAGTTCCATTAGTTCAAGATGAACAAGAACAAATTGGGAATGCACATTGAAAGACGGGTTGGTGTAAATGCATTACACAGCGTTGCCCTAAAACATGGGGCTCGTAGTATTTGCTAAATTGGCAACTTCGTTAATCCTCTATTGGAAGTCGGGTGTTTGAAGCAGAACAGCCAAAGATATATTGATCAACCTATTTTGGTCGGTCTATTTCCTCTAATGGGTTCGCTCATTATCCTAGTATAGTTAGTAACGGGTAATCGATCAAACCGTCCAAAGAGCAAGATCCAATGTTAACATGAGATTATCTTCAATAGGATCAACACCCCATGTAGATGCTAGCATTGACCGCAAAGAAATATAGATAAGCGTACCGAAAGATCAAATATACTTTAGACTTGAGGTGAATTACAAAGGGTTAACACTCTTGTGGCTCTACTGGATCTCTTCTGACCATTCCATGCATGTCATAGGTTACCTATCCTGGCTGACTTACAGGTTCATTAAAACTGATTGTTGTAAAAGAATAGAAACAGTTGAACACGTGGATAGCATTAGACAAGATTAAATTTCGTTCGAGATAACAGAGTCTCGAACGAACGTTTAAGGGGGCTTGGGGAAAGTAACGGTATTGTTCAAACCGAAGACGGTTAAAAGGAACGGATTCACTCTTCTCTTACTTATGTTAAACAAAGCATTTCCCGCGAGATGGTCGTCATGCCAAGCTGAGATGAAACGCTGTCTGAATGGTGTCTTGCTTCAATTACCTTTGGTGAGAATCATTGTAGACCATTAAATATTAAGCCGTCTATACGTCAACGTATTATCACAGGTACGTCACTTGCCTTGAAGTCTAATGATAGGAATCGCCTCCAGACTATAGTAAGTAAATAGCATAAAAAAAAGCAAATTAAAGAGAAAGTAAGTGTTCCGTCTCAGTCTGTAAATAATATAACAGCTAAACAAATGCATGAAACGCAGTTACACCTTTTAGGGGACTCAGCAGTCCAATGCTCCATCAATTAAGCGCCTTTTTTTTAATTCTGCGTGTTTGTATCTAATACATTTATGGCATGAAGCAAGTAATTGTGGGCTCGAAAAAAGCACGGATTAATATTTCATTGATTAAAATTGTATATTTTTAAAACGAGCAATTTATGAGGTAAATATTTATCTATAAATATATGAAAATAACATAAATGTGCTAGCAACAATACATGACTTGGATGTTCACATTTGGAACCAGTTCATTTAGTTCGGTCGATTAAACAGATACGCATTCTCATTTCGCGAGTGACAAAAAGCAAACTCGTTGCTGCGATTCGATCTTCTGATGTCGATTTTTTATAATCGTTTTATACTGGTCTAGCATGGATATGGATTTGTGAAACAGGTTACTAGAAGAAATGTTGAATTATTGGTCAATTTAGACAAAACTGGCAAACGAGCCTACCGTTATGAGACAAGTTATTCTGAGTTCGTTCACTCATTGCCGTAGAGTAGTTGCTAACGTGAGATTATCTGCTATGATGTGAACAGCCCCACACAGATCATGGCATTGACCTCAAAGAGTTGCAGATACAAAGTATTGGAAGTAAATACACCACTGGAAATAGGCTTGGGGCTGAATACACTGGGTAACGACCACCCTTGTAAATACCAGGCGGAGAAGGTTTTCTCCGTTCTGGCATTGATTCGACTCCTGTCGTCGGCATGCTTACGTCAATTGTATTTAGGTAATATGTCAAAGTATGGAATTATTTACATAAATGTTACTGCATTTCTAATCAGGTGAAAGTAGTTTAACTCGAGTGGAAATAATATCTTGTTAGATAAAAATATTTTGAATAATATATCTACATGTACTGAAGAAAAAATACTTAAACATGAGTGGAAACTGTAGCCACGAGGATGATATTGTTTCTACTAAAGTAGAAAATAAAATAAAAATATTTGTAAATGAATAAAAATAATTATTTGTTTGTGTGCGGTTGATGTCGATATAATTATGTTTCTATTATACACTGTGCTGTTGAACAATATTTTGTTGTTTTTTTTTCTTTTTAAGTTCTGATCAAACTACTTGTTTAACAATTTCTCGTTATGTTTTATAGCAAGGGGATTAACGGAGTTCCGTTTTGCCGTGTTGCTATTTATCGGACAGGTAACAAACACAGGGCTTATTTGAGGGAGTTCCTGCACCCATACTTGAACAGTGACTTATTGCGCCGTACTAGGAGTCATTCGATGATAGTTTTTCTTGGTGCGCTCTGTTCCCTGTTTTTGTAACGTCATTTTTGGCACTAGCCTAAAATGACGCATGTTGAATATATAATACACATGATGGAATTATTAAATAGTGCATTTCGCTAAGTGGATGTTATAATGACCCCACAATGTCGATTGGAACAGAGACTTCTCTTCTACAGTTTAATGCAGGTATAAGATTTTGCTCCGCTTACAACAATTTCATCCCTCTTTCTAGTGCACATTTCAGTTGTGAGTTCTTTTAAGTGAATACGACGCACACAGTTTGATGATGTGCAGAAAATCACGCCACAAAATGACAAAATATTAAATAACGTATTGGACAGATATATTACCTCAAAAAAGTACAGTTTATTATTGCAAAATATGAACTGCGAACTGGGAAATGTAACTGGAGATTCATATTCACAGATTCACATTGAACACAGTTTAGCTGTATAAAACCTTTAACCGGAACCTCGAGTAAAAAACTGAACTGTAAAATATGGGAGGCTGAATTGGTTCGTTATTCGTCATTGGGGGATTCAAATGCCCAATCCCCTATCCCAGCATGGTATTAGGGATTCCAAACCCCAATTCCCAATAACGAATCTAGTGCTAACGTCAGTGATCATAAATAGCTTCGCTTCAGTATATTATCCAGGAAATTACTTCTCACACTCGCTCTCTGGAGCTATATTGTTCTATAAGATACACATTATAGTTGACAAAGTGCATTTCTTAGAACTTATGACGTGAAACCGCAAAGAAAATAAAACCGTTTTACTTCCATTCTGTTTCACAGAAGGTGTCTGCATACATAAATGTCCAATCGATCAAAGATGTATAATAGCATTTTAATATTCTTTATAATTGATTATATTAGTGGAGCGAGCAATGATTAAAACAGTTTTTCAGTCGTTTTCCTAAAGCTATGTAGGCTATACTGTTTATAGCCAAATAGCCGCAAATTATATCTAATTTCTATTAACAAATGACTTTTATGGCGTATTTTTCATCCCGGTTAAAGTGATATGTGTTTTGTTTGTTATTGTTTCTGTGATTTAATCTATACGGGGAAAATGTACATGTACCCTTTTATTTATTTGATGAGTGTTTAACGTCGATCTCATTGTGATTTTCCCTGTGTTTCAAGGGTTTGTCTTTTTTTGTTCAAACAATTAATCCTTATTATGATATCAACAGTAAATTACAGTTTCAACAGTTTCTGTGTGTTATCCACTGATAAAACCTGTTCCAATAAACAAACGAGCTGTCTATTCCAGAAGCGTCTTGGACAAGTTTGCTTGGGTCTTTTATAAAATCCGTCTGGATCTATCAATGACCGTATCCTTATTAACCTGGATCAACCTGATACCATGTAATCCCAACCCAGATTGTCTCTAATAATGCAAAGCAATCACCAGAAGGCCTGATCCACATAGCAGAGGACGGAAGCCAGTTTCAACACCCAACAATATCACCAAGAGCAGAAGCTATTGCATTTCGACCACCCATCCCAGCACTGCGACGCTCCTCTGGCTTTAAGAAGCAACTGGCTGGATGACGTCTGATAGGTATGTCGTGTAACTAGCTAATAACGAGTGGATAGCTCAAGTAAATATATTCCGTTCAGAGCAGATGAGTGATGAGATTTGCAGAACGATGTTGGTTGTCATGCGATCTAGCCTTCCTAGTAGAAAATGACCAAAACGTTATATTTAACAAACATTTTGTTAAAATCTCTATTATTATCGGAATATTATTTTCTATTTTTTAACTGACATTTTATATAATTTCGCATATATTTTACGTATGAAATTAGATGAATACTCATAAAACCTGATTGATCTAAGCTTATACAAATATGTTTAAGCGTAATAAATACACATTATTAAAGCTTAAACTGGGCTTAAATTAATACTGCCACAAATACACTATATTGTGATATGGCGTCATACAGAAATCGTTTGGAGTTGATACACAATTGAACAACTGGCCCGTGAAATAAGGTAATTATTATATTTACAAATTCTGAGGATGAAATCTAATTAACAAGGACAAAGGTAATATGAAACAACGAACAACTTTTTAATCATAAATAAGAATATAAACTGAAGACTGAAGGTAATGTGTTGTAAAAACGAAGGTAAACCAGTGCCTCGCTTAAGTGGTTCTCTTGAAAAGGTTAGAAAAACAGATATGAAATGAATTTGACAGTTTAAGCCTACTCCTGGGATTAATAACCATTCTCTCATAAATCATTTCATTAGATTATGTGGCATTTCTTTGTCATGGCCATGGTCAAAAGTGATGCTTTTACAGTCTAACTTTTCCGCGATTTAGACAGCAAGTCAATCTAATAAAGCTAACTTATAATACAAGTGACCATGGCAAGTTCTGCATGTTTGCTGTCTGTAACCTCCAAACCATTATTCCACCAATATCCTATTATTCAATATAACTTCGCTTTAGTTGTGGGGTAACATTTGCCCTGGGTAGATGCACAGTGGTGCGCTTCGGTGCGCCTTATTGAAGATTGTCCACATATCTATATCTGAATGCTTCCAAGCTGTTGTGTATTCCCCAGACTAATTATTACAACATTTAACCTATATGTTGGCATGGACAGGCATTATCTACAAGCATAACAAGTAGTTATCATAATAATTAAACCCTCGAAGTACACTGGCCGGAGAGTGTTAATTACATTTTAGGGAGCAGATCTGTTTAATCTGGTGAATGGTTTGTCTGGAGGACGTTTACAAATCTAATGAAGTTTGAAACTTGATTATTTTTAATCATTTCTAGATCCAGATAATCTGATTATACGGCACGCTGTCTTGTAGTAATCATATTTTCTTGAGGCAATATGGCGCAAAGCCGCAAACCAACCATGTGTAGTTGAGCATTCCGATCAATTACTGTAGTGGCATTAAACTTAATCGCCCGAACTGTGTATTCAGGTTGCTTAAACAGAAGTATGATAAACTAATAAAAGGGTTTAATTCCAAAGACTAAAGTGTTCACTTATACACTTGATAAATATTTAACTCCAATGCTTTCAATATAGTATTAACCACCACACATTGGTAACCAATGACTAAAGAGAATCAAACAACAAAATGATGAAATATGTGCATTTTTAAACTGAACAGGAAGGATGCAATTGAAAACCAATTCTCTCATTGTGAAAAGGTACATTTCATAAAATAAATTAATATTACTGCGGCTGCATGCGTAGGTGTTCCAAGAGTATAATTAAAGAAATATTTATGAAAAATAGAGATTGATTGACATAGAATAAGATATATTCTGAACAAGAAGTCATGTTGGTATAAATATTATAGTTTGGCTTTATTATGCCATTATAAGTGAAACATATGCAACGAGTATATAATAAAGTATATATAACACAGTACTTACTACTAATGACTACACACAACTTAAACATTACTGTGTTATATATTCTCTGCTAGCCTTGTACTCTTTGTATATGTTTAACTGATCATGGCATAATACAGCCGAATTATAGTATCTATACCCACATGACTTCCTTGTTCGGAGTTTATATTATTCTATGTTACTCAAAACTGATCTGTTGAACTACTGGCTTATAGTGATTGGTCACAAGTAAACCAGGTCTCTGTATATGGGCATCGCACAATGTCTGGATATGTCACAAACTTAACATGGCATTGTGAAAGCGACTTTCTCTGTTTCCACAGATTAAAGCCATGAAAACCTTTTAGCTTATCTTAGAGAATTACCGCTTCGTTTACTGCGAGGTGAATCTCAAATAAATAGCGCCATCAGGTAAATTTACATTTCACGATAAATAACTTATTGGTTAAAGTAGGATGATTTAACCACTTGTACAAAACTTGTCTTCATTAATCTGGCTTCCCGTGATATTTGGATCTACATCACAGTCTTAGCGTACCAGTGTAAAAATCACTTTCCTTTCCACCAATCCCATACATGTATTATAGCTATTGTGGCACTTTTGAATATGTCTAAAATTTGAGAGTGTGATCAGGGCAATAAAAGTCCAGTCTAGAGAGTAAAGGGGTTAATTAAATATGATGGATTCTAACTTCTTCTATTTTTCAAGCGACGTTTCGTTCCAGATACCATTACCGTTATCAGAATAGCACACCATGCTTGATGAAATTCCTAGGCTGTATGTCCCATCAGCTTGTAAATATCTTACCATATTCCGTGAAGCAGCCTCTGTGCTAGTTTATAAACATTATGCTATATTTCTTTGAAAGGCAACATCTTTAATTGGTAATGCATGGTGTTGACTAATAATGAAAAGAAAACTTTTCTTTTTACTCAATAGAATGTTTCACAGAAAACTGAAAATCTTAACTTGAATATGGTTGTCATGCTTATGCATATACATGAACAGAATAAAATTAGCTGTATGAATTTCCTTGTATGCTAATAATTTATGAAGTATTGTTCGCATACAACCCGCTGATAAATAAGATATTTGTATACCTCAAATGGATAAACACAGGCAAAGAACAGGCTTTGACTTCCCGTGATATTTGGATACCCTAAGAATATCAGTGTGAACGTGACTTTCTCCGGTTCCCTAATTAACATATTAAATTGGAAAACTGTTAACCTGTCGAAATGAATTACTGGTTACGTTTACTCCGGGGTATGGGTCGCACAATGTACGCGATAAATGAGAACAATCAATGCCAAATCTGAGGCAGCCTACGATAAATTTAGTCATTACTTTGTCATAAGTGTCACGAGAAGAATTTTGTCTACCTTATTATTATGTTTGATTATTTAACCGGTCGGTGAAATGTTGGAACTGAAATAAGAGTCTGGAAGATCATTATTACTGGCAGCACCTTGACTCAAACATTTCCTGTATTCGAACAGATGGTACAACAAGGTGTGGTTGCCTATGAGATCCCTGACATTCACTTATGTTTTATTTTGGTCACAACTGAGCTGTGCTAACAATGCAAGTGCATATTGAGACCCAGGACTGCCAAATATGTATGTGATATTTTCGAACATTTCCCTATAATTGTATCAGACATTGACGTTGTTCAGCTAAATGGCAAATCTTTGGGAGAAAGTATCTTTAGCTGGAACCTATTTTACAATATACCTGCACCTATAGTGTTATGGAGTTTTTGACCTTGGAGAGTACAGCTGTACTGCAGGTCACATGTATTATCCGCTCGGGATATTAACCGCATCAATATGTCTGGACGCCTGTAAACAAACTCGATTTTATAGCACGAAATTATCAATTAGCTATTATCCAGACATAAGACTGTAATAATCACATCACTAGGCCTGTGTTGTTACATCGTCAAGGGTTATCAATAGACATTACCAGTCATTATCAGGGCCATTCAAAGCTGAAGTACAGTATAATTGGACAGTATCAATTAAATTTTAGGGATTATATCTGTTTAATCTGTTGAATGGTTGTTAACCATTTGCTGATCAAGATTACGTAAGGCGTTGTCTTAAAAACAAAACTGAGAAAAGCGATTTCTGGGTTATTATATAACACTTTCCGGAGATATGTAATCAAATTTTTACTTGCTTCAAACATAAGTACGGTACCAATAGATGATTATTTTCAACAATAAAGTTAGGTATCAACGAGATACGGATTGTATATTTCTTCTGTGTTATGAATGCAATCTGTACACCATGGCTACATCTTCTAATGAGAGCTTTAGCTGTTACCTCCAAGACAGTCCGAGTACATTGTTTAACATAATTATGTTATTCCAGCACATCAGAAGGTAAACGGAAAAGTCACATGTAAATAAATAGTTTATTCAATAATCACCATTATAGTTAACTCTCCATCATGGAATCTGTTGGAAAATGGTTCTTTAACATTAATAAAGTTTCAAAATGAAAAAAAACACCAAAGATCTCTAATATATAAAACGACTGTATTTTGTTGCAGAATATACTTATAAGATTGACGATCATTCTTATATTTCTAGCCTTTTAATCAGCTTATGAAAAGCATGCCACGGGATACTTTCTACACGCCTTAAACAGTCAATAATCATTTAAACACATATATTCTTTAAATAAATCAATGTCACATCTACAAAAAATGAAATGAACATAAAACGTACAATGTAAGCCGACTTGTGGTAACAGATGGGGAAATCTTCAAACACCGCCCTAGCTTTTTCGCCGTATGCGAACAATATTATATATGCATTGGGTAACAGGATGCTATCAAATAGAATAGGAGGATAATAAATCAACCGTGGCAGCTGGTGGGAGTTATTATTTTGTTGTTTTGTTTTAATTAAAGACAACCGATCAACTCTTACTTAAATAATTAGGTTTTGACACAACTGGTGACTAAAACTATATCAAGCTACAACGGTTCCAATATACAAGAAAATCACGCAAGATATAAAATGGTACAGTAAGGTTAACAGTGGAAATTTACAGTGCGAGAGCTAGGCAACAGCTTAGTTCATCTCAGACAGCACCAGGCAATAGGAAATGTTAACTATTATCAACCCCCGTGTATACATCTAATTTAATATAACACGACACTTAATTGCTCTTTACAAGTGTGCAGTTTAATATTTCTAAAAATGATAATTCATTTGCGTTTTGAAATTTTCATTTTCTTACTTCAAATATAGGCATTTCCAGTAAACATTCACTTACAAACATCTTCATCGCTCGTTCTGGAGCACCTAACATCGGGTGTAAGTGATTGTCATGCAGGCTGACTTTGACAGATTTAATGTACTTTTGTGAGAATGGAGTGCATTTAAACAGAGTAAAGTGTGTTTAAGAGAAAGCAAAATGTTACAGCAGATCAATACACGTCTCTTTCTGCGACATTTTATGGCTAAAGACCTGACGGTTGGCGAAAATAAAAGGTTAATTTGAGAAGTACCGGTTGAACCTAGCATGAGATTGAACGAAACGTCAAGAAAATTACTTTATTAGGCAACGCATTTATTTCCATCTGTCAAGTGCTAGAACAGTTCTGCAATATATTAACTTGATTTGTTTTCACTAATCTGGTGCTTTTCGATAATAAATACTATATTACATTCAGCATTAGCTGTTGTCTCATTTCTAACTTGAGCAATCAAGTTGGCAAATCAGTGCCTATTTATTAACCAAATAAAGGTCCAGATCAAGTTATCACTTTGGGGAAAAACAGTCGAATATACTATATTTAGTTTTGTGCAAATGCCACATAACTCAATGAATAAGAAAACTATATCAATTTACTCACGATTGACTAGCTCAGCCAGTGGCTAATTAATTATACATCCACTAGAATTCTCCAATTTTAGGAGACACATGTATAAAAGCCGTAAACTGAGAACGCAGTCTCTCCAATCAAACTAACTTACAATTACCATAGACCTTAAGTTGTACACGTCACTTAAACGCACAATTAAACTTATTTATTATGGTATGTGGGGCAAGTCCATTACAAATCCCTGAATTGACAAAACCATTTGAGTCCTTTGATAAAGTAACCGCTTGAACCACTGTGCATTTGTTTTGTTGTACCGTTCCAATGAAGAGATATTCTGCCAGTTCCAATGATTTTTTGTTCTCTTTCTTCGCAGCTACATTTACGTAACATCTGCATACAGCTCTACACAGAATTAGCGAAATGATAATCAGCTAACATGTCCTGTATATGACATTTAAAAAGACATGCTTGAATAGCCACTCTAAAGTAAGAACTCACACAATGTCAGATATTTTTATTAAGGACATGAT
>JAVFBZ010178816.1:0-15593 GCA_032466195.1 Katharina tunicata
GAAGAAATTCGTAGAAGTTCGACTAATATATCAAACATATTAGGCAATTCGAGACTTAATACTGGTAAGTAAGCAATGAATGCATGTAAATTAATATCGGCACGAAATATACAACAAATAGTTAGAGCACACATAGGGATAAATGCAAAACCTACGAATCACATGAAAAATGTATTCCATATAGCACAATGTGAACATTTTTTAAAGTTGTTTACTGGAAAATGTCGTTTTTTACCTTGTCTACATATACTTGTGTTTTGTTTGTCCAACAACGTTCAATATAATTATGAGAACAGTTTAGGCCGATAAGAAGACCTGAACCAAACCTACATATACCGTAGTGTGTCTCCGAAAATTCAACCAAATCATCATTATAAATGTTTGTCTAAATTGAACCTATAGGCTTCTTATCTCACGAAATTTTAAAGCATAATTCAATGAATTGTATGACATTGCAGTGATATAAATGTAAAAGTTGATAAGGTATTGTATTCGGCTCAAGGCGATATGCAGTCTTAATCGGATGTATGTCTTGTGTCACTTAGGTCATGTGTGCGACAAGTAATACGTTGGCTGAGCACATTATCATGAATACAAAGGGCAGATGTGGCACGAGACGGAGGGAACTAAAAAATGAAAAACAGGCTATTACTTTCCAAAATTCCATATCGCATAAAGAGGAATAGCAAATCATTTGTGAATGTTCATATACCGATAAGATGGAATTGAGAAGTTATCGTATTGAAACAGCCCACTAAATACAAACAAATTAGCAAATATGCATTTAGTTGGTCATTGGGAAAAGGCAACTTAGAAAGTGCGTATAACATGCACCAGAACTGTCTACAAAACAATTTGCAGTTTTATAGCATATCATTAGTATTTATACCCCAAAACCGACGTAAAAAAAAAGTGCAGTGAAAACGTTCAATTAATTCATTTATTTATGTTTTTGGATTACTGACTAACGTCCTACTCGAGTATATTTCAGTTATATGACGACTTTATTTTTACCGGTTCTTGCCAGACAGAACCATTAATTGGAATATCAATTCAGTTGGACTTCGCTGTTATTTGGTAAAAGTGCACTAACGTCATATAAGTTCAAATAAAGAAGAATAAAATGTCTTGTTTAAGGGGCATTTAGAAGCTGGGAGCATAACAAAAAACATGACTAAAATGGATTTTCAAATTCTGGGTATATTGATAAGCGACGTTTCTGTAGTTTTCAAGTAAAGATTACAAATCTCAAAACATTATATATTTACTTAAGTACATGTATACTCTATTGAGACTTGTAATGATTTGCTTGAAAATGTTCTTTACATCTAAGCCGAAACATCGTCAGTAGTTGAAACTCCATCTTAGACATCATTGTTTTTGTTTAGCATAATACAACATATATATACTGGGAATATTCGTTGCTGAAGTCTGCGTGGAATTATGGACACATAAATGTCTCCTGTACTGCAGATGGATTTTTTTCCACTTTCCAATAACGATGAGCCATCTGTATCACAATCAACAAACTAACAAAGACAAATAGTTTGTATGTGAGTATATTTGATTAAATATCCAATGTCATATTTACTGATTGTTATAAAATATAAGATAAAAACATACTGCTACAAACCAGCCCTCTGGCCAAGGGCAGTATGTTTCCAGATTATATTCATGCTGTCATATACTTAGCACTGGAGGAACTTTATCTTCCCAGCAGCATGTACACTAGTGACTACACATTTAATGTTTGTGTTAAAGTTTCTGTCTACATTTGGAATACTGAGCCGTAATATAAGTGAAATACCCTTGAACCCGGCGTTAAACACCAATCAATCAATCAATCAATAAATACTGCTACAAACCTTGCTTGACACCTTACATGTATTATCCCAATTAACTCGCATACCTATGTTGATAAGACCAGAAAGACACAAGTGTGTTATTATAAACTGACGAACAATTAATTAAAAACTTATCAAGTTCGTTTATCCATCAGAGAGTACTTCTAAACCAGTATGAATTAGGTCCTACATTGCTATCCATTCCGGTTACACACAACAGTTTGGGCTCCGAGAAGTTATTCTAGACACAATGGGGTTACATGATTCATCTGCCAATGGTTCACATATGAACGGATTTAAGATATCGTGCCATGGTAGAATCAATCAGCGTGACGGACTTGTCATGTTTAACAAAAACATCATTTATCAATCATGACCTAAAAACCAGGAAAACATAAACATTATCAATAAAGTGAACGCAATATCGAATTTGCTTCTCACATACTCGTCACAAATTGAGTTAAACCTTGTAATGGATAAATTACTGCTAATATATGTGTCCTACTCCACGTAACACTTAAATGATGGACGTTGTCAATGTAGACTGGCCGCTGCGTGGGTTAGGTTAAAGACGAGACCGCTGAAACTCCAACGATGAACAAGTTTTATTCAATACTGACGGATACATATTCTGCAGATTGTATACGTACGCATACACATTATTTTAATTGAGTCGTTTCTGGAGCTGAAAGCTTAGAGAGCAATTT
This sequence comes from Katharina tunicata, assembly GCA_032466195.1. NCBI lineage: Eukaryota > Metazoa > Mollusca > Polyplacophora > Chitonida > Mopaliidae > Katharina > Katharina tunicata. Next base: position 2,552 of record JAVFBZ010178816.1, read on the forward strand.
GTCAGCAAAGCATTTTAATTTAAACCTTATAAAACAAAACAATTAACAGACTTGTGGTAACGTCATTTGGTTGAGTCGGACAGATTAACGGGTTAATGAACATAAATTTAATCTGTTTCATTCCGATATTTAATCAACACCTTTTAACTATTAAACTAAGAAAAAATCAGAACAAAAACAAAACGGTAAACACTTAGTAACTCCATAGTAAAAAGGAGTTGCCATCTCACATCCACTATCAATAACGACTTATTGTTTACTATGCCTTTCAATAATTACAATGTCAATTAAAAATGACACGCACAAAGCATTTGTACAAGCTATGTAGAATAGCCCCTGTTGGAGTAGAATAGAAAGATAGTTTCTCTTTCCACAGAGGCCATCGTTGGAGAGGAAAAATATTGTTTAACATTAGAATTGGATAGAAAAAAAAACAAACACATGACAATCTCTTCTGTTTTGTTAGTAAAAGTTTGAGTAATTGGCCTTTTTTTTATTTTCAATAAATACATAAATAAATCATGGCATAAACAGTGCACAATATAGTTCGGTTTGAGTGGCTTTCAGTGAAAAACAAGGAATCGTTCACAAAATGTAATAGCAGTATTGTTAAAAACGTGTTATGGTCTGTAATTTGACTATGGCTTTGTTTCTATGTTTCCTTCCCCTTTAACAGCTATGGATTAGAGCCCTTGTGCTTTATTCCTTAGGGTGTCCAATATTGTATGTTGAAACAAATTTTAACCCCTCAAAAAATCAGAAATATCAAATATTGACGACAATTATCAACATAAAACAAATGTGTCTAAGAAAAGTACAAAACATTCCAGTTACCGTTTTATTATGACGTCAATTACAGTGCATTCTCTTAAATTCAAACAAAAACTCTTAATAGAGACCGTGGTTCTCCAAAACACCTGACACTCAACACAGTAAGGAAGGCGTAAAACAAAATTGCATTTGTAGCACAATGTAATTAAGTTTATATAAAAAGAAACTCCGTACCATTGAAGACAATTCATGTACTTAAACAGAAAATGAAAGAAAAATGCGATAAATCGAGAGAAGCATTATGGATAATTCACGATTGAATATTCTCACGTCAGAAAAAATCTTGGTTTTATTTTAAATGTATTGATTGGATCGAAACATCGTATTTCTTCAAGACACACCCAATGTCATAGAACAGCTCATTTATGTTGCCTTTCTACTCCTGTCTCGAATGCCCATTACACAAAAGTGAAATTAAAAAAATCTAATTAATTTACTGACTTCAAATTGAAGGCACTCTGCGATAACTTTGTATCTGTTTAATGTTACATAAGTTGATAGTCAAGTTTAGAGGATTCATCCTTCAGTGCACGTTTTGGCGGTAACAGTGCTGCGACAACAATAAATACAACAGTACAGACAAATTCAGTTTAAGATGAGCGCGACGTTAAATTTTCTCAACTTACAAGACTACCAGCAGTTCTAGTAGACTCGTTTTACTCAAACATAACACACACTTTATGGATTACAACTTCTCGTTTATTGTCGGCGCTACTGTTACTCAGTAAATTGAAGAAGGTGTGAAAATATAAAACCTAATTGAAAACAAAATTAATTAACTTTAATTACATCTAGAACATTGGTATTTTCCCCTTTTCGTGAAAAGCAATGACAACCAATGTTAACACTTAGAAAAAACAAATGGTATTGGTTAAAACATCCAATTCTTCACGGATTTATCATTTTTCCTGTTGTATATATGTGTACGCTATATCATTATTTATGTTCCGTGCTTTTTGCAAAAATAATCTATACAGGAAAAAACTTTTTTCTCAGATTGAATGCATACTGCAGGGTAATGTGACTGACTGATTGATTGATTTGTATTTATTTATCCATTTATTTGATTGGATGTTGGGGTCGTACTCGATGGTTTTGCAGTAATATGACGACTTTGCGTGGTGGAAAACCAGGAAGAAACCGTGTCAAAATAAACTTCTCGATCTGGACAGCCAACGTAAAATTCCCTTCTATGTTTTCGTCCAGCAAGTGAGATCGATCTTATGAAAAACAAGCTTCAACTTCTGGTGGGTCTTTCAGCAGCTCAATGCTGAACCACAGATTGACCTACGAGGAAAACACTGTACTACTAAGTCCCCCATCACTTTTACCCGGAATAGATTTGATCCCCGCTGTGGACCTCGTGTTTATAAAGAATTCGAGAATTGGTTTTCACCAGGGCTTTTTTCTCGCTTTTCCACCTTAAATTGGCAAACTCGTCGTGTATGTGAAATTCTCTTGAATACGATGTTAAACACCAATACATGAATAAATAAAGTACATATATGAGGAAAATAATGATCTGCTGTTTAAGTGTGGCATGCCCACATTTCTCTATTTGATTTGATCTTTGGCTTACGAAAAACATGTTAGGTGGCCTCTCATCCGAATAAAACTGTTCGTGTCTACAATACAAACGTAAGGTCTGGCTAAATCAAATAGTTTTAGTGGCATTTTCTTGTTGTGTTTATGACTGTTTAGTGAAGACATGTCATTGCACTGAATTACAACTCACATAAGTTACATTTGGCTAGGTTATAAATCACTATTGGCGAAATCATATAAATTGGGACTTTAACTGAATTGAGTAGATTGCTCTAAGAGAGCAGTTTGGAGATCGATTGATAATGAGATAACTTGGCACTTTCACTGAATTGAGTAGATTACCCTACGAGAGCAGTTTGGAGATCGATTTCTCCTCTTAGAGGTGATAGACAAGTAGACCCATACAACCGTGATCCTATCAGCGGTCAAAAAATATCTTAATTTATTACATTTGTAGACGTTATGGAATTAGCGGTTGCTCCAACTTGATTTTATTTAGTCCGACAATTGTACTTCTGTATGTGTAGTATGTTCAACTTGTTTGTAATAGAAGAACAAAACACATGAACAAGAAAGGTCGGGCACCTTTTGTGAAAAGACCAAAGACAGAAATAATTACATCCGACAAGACATTATTAACAGTTTCTCGTTTGTAGGTCACTTGCAATTGTTCAGCCCATTGATTCTAAATATAATTTAATACAAATAATGAAATTTGTTTTAGTGGCAATGTCCAATGTACAGCATACTTCGACCATAATGATATGACCTCGTGTGGCTTGTGGCAATCCATCGCTACATACGTTCTCAAATACAACGTATGCGAAATATGCACAGCATAAGATGAACGATTATTGGGATAATTTATCAACAGCTTCTCAATAACTTGGAGGAAATCACCAAATTAATGATCATTATAGTTACGTTTTTACCTAGATCGAAGGGACCGTTTTATAACATCGAGCATATCAGTTGTAATAATGCCGCGCAAGGCAAAATGCAATATAGATGTACACCGACCTGATCAATATCCTGTTACGATCTCGTAGGGGATCTACAAAAAAATGTTGTACGCGGGAATTTTTAAAAGCAGCTGGCTTTATTCTCAAAATATTTAGGAAGTGTTTTTAGTCATACTAATTGCTTTTCTCTTCTCCATTCGAACTGCTCGAAGTCTGTTTTTTCTTTTACCCCGCTGACCTTTTTTCGTTCTGCTCATTAAGCTAGCAATAGGGTCAGCCCCCTGTACATTTACACGTTTCACAGAGTGAAGGCCTTGTTAAAATGTAATTCCTGTTCACCAGTTCAACGTAATTAAGTATTTTTTGACTGTGTCATTTGATATTATTTAACTTGAAGTATTTAGACCCTCTAAACTCATTTGAAAAACATTTTCCTCAAAGGATATAAATCAGCTAACGTAATTAGGCCTTTTGGGATATCAAATTACAGATGTGGCAGTGTTTTTAGCCCAGAGTTGAATTATCTTTTTTAGTTTTCCGTTATCTCCATTAAAATACAAAATTGGCAACAAAAAAAATGGAAAGTTCTTCAAATGGCTCTCTACCAAAGGAATGTGTTATATTCAGAGAAAACCTAATCGGTCTGTAAAGATTTAAATAGAAAATCCCGAGAGTTTTGTCAGCTAGTTTCTAATTTCTTCAGTCGACATTTTTTCTTTTTCATGTTCCAGCTCTGAATGGAACCGTTGAGTGTCATTTTGTCATTTTGCCCAAATTGTCATGTGATGTGGGGCACGGCTAATTTCGCTAAACATCGGTTAATCTATGGGAATCCCATGATAGACATAACAAGACATATTTAAGGAACTATTAAAAAAAATATCGACACAATGTTTGCCGCTAACATGATTTAGTCCAAATTGTTTATAAAAGCAATACATGGCCTCGTTATTGAATTTATCCCCAAATTGTGAACGAAAGAACGCTTGCAAAGCATACTTTAGGTATCCTTTTTTTCTTTCATGCAATATGTCAACCCTAGTTAAGAGTTTAACACAAAGAAGCAAAGGGGTGATTGCTAGATATTTTATAAAGTTAGTCTGTATATAATATTTGTAATTAATAACTGATGTCGTTGATGTAGCAAAGTACACAGTGTGTTACTTTACTCTCATTTAATTTAGTATATACTATCTTTTATTTTATTTTACAACATTTATCACTATGACTTTGTCTTCTGAACCGAAACATAAAACATCAATAAAGGTATTTTGTATATCAAGATTGAAATTAGCTTCAGTTCGTTTAATCTGCTTTATAACGTAACCTATAGAAATGATATATGCCCAATGAAGAATATTTGCTGCTAAATGTTTAATAGTCTTTTATGTAAGTTTAAAAGCAACAATTCGCAGACCTTTTTTCCAAGTTTTTTTAATAAAACGAAGCTTTACATTTTAAAACCATTTGTTTCATACAAGAACAAAACTAAAAGTAGAAAATAGTTATGTGTGTGTGTACATGTATATTCTTTCAGTTTTTATACTCTTTCATGGGTTGATTTGTTGTTATTTATTTATGGAGTGTTGTTTGGGATTACCTCGTTAGCTGATTGATCTTAAGTTAAGGGAAAACACAGTTTATGATGCGATAAATCTAAACTGAAAATCTCTAGACGCCCACAACATAGCCATAATGAGGTGAAAAGAGGTTTTCGTTGAATCGAAAAGGCGACCGTAAGAGGACTGTCCTAACAGCCATATATACATAGATAGATGTGATTGGATCAGCTGATATAGGTCTAGATTCCCACAATGTCGGTATATTATCCTGTTAAAACCAAACACAATAAATCACAGAACACACTTGGAAGTTATTTAGGCGCAAATTTTAAGACTACTAAAAGTAACTGAACTAGCTGGTCTTAAAGAGTGTATACTGCGAGTACATTCAAACACTATGCCTTTCTGTACAAAATATGATTAACGTCATTTATTTCTCAAAGAGCACCAATATAACGAATTGCTATATTAAGTAAAAATAATTTGAGAAATAAATCAAATAAGCGAAGTGGATTTAATTACTTGATTGGCGTTTAACGCAGTAATCAAACTTTTTAGTATATGACGACATGACGTTTCTGGAGCAACGGTGGTTAACCCGGAATAAACATCTTAATACCGAGCCCGCCATCTCCGTATCCACTGGTATACAAATCCCCTATATACCTAAGGAAGAAAACGGGATTCGGATCTTAATGAGAGAGGGGTGGGAGTGTAGAATATTACTCTCAAGATTCACCATGTATATTGCTTTAAAGGACACATACGTCTTTCTAGGGTGGGTTGCATGATCGATATTAATTTTAAAATATGTATATATATTTTTTTTAACCCATACCTAATATCTATATGTGTTACATATTCACCACATATTTATCTTCAAAATTTACATGTTACATGTATTGCCCAATTTTACAGCTATTTCCCTGAAAGCGTGGGATAAATACGAAACAAACAGACCAATGTATAGCCTTTCATTACGAGCACAAACACATGACAGGATACGCACAAAAACCTTATTAAATGTAGCCTGCATCACATTTCTAAGGAGAAGTAAGACCGTCTTAGTATATCCGTCATTTTGTAAACACTATTTGCATCCACATTCTGTCAAATCTCCATGTGGAAATATATCGTTAATAGAAACTTGTAGACGGACAAGATACCTTCTCTAGTAACCGTAAAATGTTTCTGTATCCTCGTTATTTAAAAGAACGTATCTCCTTACGTATCCGCCTTATTTATATGTTAATGTCTGTGTGTGTGTTTCCTGGAGTGCCATGGATAGGGATATTTGATACAAGAATTTGTATTTGTGCATTAACGCAATACTTCCACATAGACGATAAAGGAGAGGATGTATATTACACCTTTAGTATAAAGTTCATTTCCTGACGATGGCGAGTTGCCAAAAGTGAATGTCAATATGAAATCATCCGTCCATTAATTGTATTTCATTACAGCGATACCAATAGGAAATTTGACAAGGTATTGTATTTGGTCCAAGACGAATGTGGCAAATATTGATTTCTCCCAGAATAAACCACGGGACCTGGGTCACAGAGAGAGATAACTGTACGAAGAGAAACACGCTGGCTGTCTACACTATTATAAATTATGCGAAAGACATATGTAACACCGGATGGAGGGGAAAGAATGTAATACATACCAGGGAATTCAAATTGAAATGAGATATAAAACATGTGTTAAATCATTTTATTGACCCGGGAAAAATAAAACAACCAAGTTAAACTAAAAGGATAGCAATAATCGATTAAATCGGCCTCTTGGAAAGGCAATATAAACAATGTGTAACGAATAGAACCCATGAAATACCTCAATGGCACAATAGTTGTATTTTACAGCGAAATAATAGTATGCACCGGACAGGTTTACAATAATGGAACATGTTTGATAAGGAATGCATGTTTAATAAATCGAAATAAAATAAATCGTTTGTGATTCCTTGAATCTTAACCGCAATGTGATTTAATTTAAGTTCATATTGTTTTATCAATTACTGCGTAAAACAATTTATCTTGAATAAAGTTGGTATATGTTGTACATATTCGTTTAGTCAACAACAAGACGTTATGTTATGTTTATTTTGCTCGAATTATTATATGTTGAGCGTTACTAATCAGAGCCTTTATAGCACCTTACTACCCCTTTGTTCTATGCATATAGTTAACATTTATTTCTAATGATGGGCCATGTTAGAGGTCCATTTCCTGTACTCAAAGCACTATTTTTAAATAAATCTTTAATGTCATACGTTTTGTGTTATACCTGTTTATAGAAAATCCATAATGCATACATGAAGATTCTATTCATGCTTATGGCGGTTGGGTGGTTAAGCGCCGTGGGTTTCCCTGCGGAAGGCATCAGGAAGCTGATGTGTTGAGGTGTCCTGTTTTTCGTCATATTAAGGTGATATGGTGTACTGTGATCCCAGTAGTCGTTCATGGCAATTCTTTAACCCACTGGAATCACACGCCACCATAAGAGTGAAACAACATAAGTACGACGTAAACCCAAAAGCAAACAAACAAACTATTCATAGTTTCCACCACTGGACCTATTTTTTTTTCAACTGATCCTTATATAATGAAAAAAATAACAGAAACACATGAGTGTGAATTGAAACTGACAGAGTTAATAAAATACTGACAATCTTCGTATCTCTATCAGATTGAGAGTCTTGTTATCCTCAACCATCGGCATAGATAATATCTTCAATGTGACGGATTTTAATTTAAAACATTCAGATATAGGGTTAAGCTGCAACCAAGCAGTGTGTGACAACGTTACGCACTCGTCGTGTTAGCCAAAATCATAATCTCTCATGCGCCGCCCTTGAAGCGCATGCAACATTTAAGCAGATCTACGTAAACGAACAGACTATCAAATTGATTTCGACATAGTCGCCACATGATGCGGTACAACTGATACTGGATAGATCACGACGGTTAGCTGTGGTTACCTTCTTCTGTTTGTTTGATTGGAGTTTTGCGCCGTATCTGACGTGTTGCCGGCCCAATAGGTCACACAAACCACCCGCAACGACACTGGCAACATACAAATACGCCACTGCAAAAGAAGGAAGCTAACGATTATAGATGCCCATCTTCTGTTCGCCATGCTGATTAACTGTATGTCCTCTTACAGAAGCAATTTTCTGTCATTTGTAAGTATCCGACACCCGTCCATATCGTGATTATTGTTCTCTCATCAGTCGAGTGAGGGAATCACAGCTGTAAGAATATTGTATTTAAAATAGACCCCCTCCTGGGTCACTAATATGTATCAAAGATAACGAACCTGTTTGTTTGTTTGTTTGTTTGATTGGTGTTTAACGTCGTACACAAAGGTATTTCATTTATATGACGACGGATTCTCCACTTCTTAATCTGCTCTACTCAATACGATGGAAACCCGTGAGGAAACCTCGTAAAAACCGCCCCCGCAATTGCCGAAGTCACCTCGTGTGACTCCCTCATATACATCAGGTCCACTGGAAGAGTCGAACCTTGCGGTACATCGAAAGGGGATCTGCAGTCAGACGCGCTAACCACTGAGCCACAGCGCGGGCCCCGATAACGAACCTGAGACTCATAACAAACCGTTAAAACGAATCTGGTAGGCATTGCACAATGTATACTTATTATTGTTGGGTTCCGTGGTTGAGCGAAGCTATGAATCCTCTTCACGTTACCCATAATCAGTTCAATTTCTATTGTTTTCCGCCATACGCCGGCAATGGGAAAAGGTCATAAATGTGAAATACTCTTGAGTACGAAGTTAGACAACAACCAAATAAATATTTATGATTTTAAATAATATTATTTTCTACAAAAAGCAGGTGGCGACACTTCGTTTGCTGTTTAGTATATTTAAACAAAAGAGTCGATCGCAATGGCTAAACTAATTTGGCCAAAATGATCAAATGACAATGAAGGGAACCAACAACAAAAAGTGTTTCTTAGGATATTATAGAATTTGTCAGTTTCAGTTTAGCGTGACGTCAATAAATCTCTTAAATTACACACGCTCTTAGAAAAAGACAGCAGCTTTATTAGATTAATGTTACTCAACAAAATAAGGAAGGCGTAAAAACTATAAATGCCATTACGAGCACAATGTAATTGTTTTTATTACCAAAACATTGAAAAGCAATCGAAAGCATTGGCTTTTTACACTTACTTAAAGAAAGATGAAAACCAATGCCATAGCTTTGAAGATAAAGCAGCTCTTGTTAAAACATAATAGCCTACTTGAATATATGTGGTAACGGTATATTATGCAACATTTTCCTCGAAGAATATAATTATTTTCTTATTTTAGACGAAGCTTCGATCTGCTTTTTAATAACGGCAGGGTTGATGTATGTGATTTGGGCAGTTGGCATGTGTGTATGATTTTAATTGGTCGTTAAAGATAGCTTCGCTTGAAAAAAATAAATTGTGATGTATCATTTATCTCTCAGTTTTTTACATCTAGAATGATTTGCATCTTAATGAAAACATTCAGCTTGTCTCCGCGCATGTCCCGTTGCAACTTGTTAGAGATACAGATATTTATTATTTGGATTTCGAGAAACATCAAACGAACCAAGTATGAAGACTGTCACTTTATGAAAGAAAAAAATGAATATACAAAATTAATTATTTCTCAACATATTCTTCAACAATTGGACAGCAAAGCTGGAACATTTACTATTAAAACACGTTGATTCATAGGGATTATACTTTAGTTAAACTAGATACTCTAACTAGAAAACCGATTGTGGGGTAGATGAAAATGCTCATTCACCGCAATTAAAGTAAGTTTCTTATCGTATTATGTAGATCACAATTTGCCTTCACACGCAACACGATTATCTTTATCTTTGACACTTTCGTAAGGCAATGGGGAAGAAAATGTATTCCCGTCCACAATACAGCCACAATAATTCGAGGTGGAGGTATGGTTATATCGAGCATGTTACCAAACCATCGAGCCGCATAAAGAGCACCTCATCCTCTGAAAGAGACGTAATTCTATTGAGGTTTAATCATCAAGGCTCCCAGCAATTTGGACCTATTCGACTGTTATGTTCAGACAACAGTTAATCAGGCTTAGCTGTAAAACATCGTCAATCGACATTGTAAAAAAACAACCATGTTTTGTTTCAAGAAAACTATGCAGGATATTTTTCTGAATTTGAACATAAAAACACATGCTCGTAGTGGAGACAAACTAGTACTTTAATCCATTGGGATAAGCTCTTTATTGTCGTTCAAATTGCCTGTATTTGTCATTCTACAAATGCCTGTTTTTATAAGTCAATGGTTACGAATGCTGATTTGATAATTTTATAAAATTTATTCAGACATCTTTCCTATTATGTTGGCGGTTTGATTGTGATGGTATTTCAGGTAATAGAAATATTATCTCCTAAAACCTTTGGTGAATGAATCTGTTGAAGTCTACACCAGTGACACAATATGGTGAAGAGAGGATTTAGCTGAATCGAAAATATCGCCCTTAGGGACAAGACAAGAGAATGCTTAGCTCAATAAAGATGCTGAGGAACACACACAAATGATGTTCATCAATAAATCCAAAAGCGGAAAATCCTTACATGGGTTTCTCTGTTGCCGTCGAATACAACTAAAGCAAATTTCTGTAAAAAAGTTGTCCGAATAGAAGTGTATCTTTTTCAAGAGGTAGTTAAACTCCATAACATTATTTTGTAACTGCAGCCAAGGTCATACGAGGTCGTTTGAACCAATTCTCATTTTATAGTTTTCTTGTACAACTGTTGTACTGTCCAGAAGCCGCGTAATACATGTAGCATGTAATATGAACTTTCACCAAAGAAGTCTTTGCACCTTCGAAAATATCAGTAAATCGTAAAACAAAATCGTCTTACCTTTTATAACCCGAATTTTCGAAGTATGTTTTATTGTGTGCTAACCTTCCCGTATTACCAAAGATCTGTCTCCCGAGTAACTGGTGCTCATGTTCAAGTTCAACTTCATTGCACCCAGACCAGCCATAATGGTGTACAGGAATATAGTTTGAATACAATAATACAGGTATAAATACAATTACATTTTACAACCAGTTTACAAAATCTTTGTTATACAAAATGTGTCAAATAGTCTGTGGCGGGCAGAAAAGGCCACAATAAAAAGCCACATACAACTCAGTCAAATCATTCTGTAAACGCCATGTCCGAACAGTTTAAACATATGGACAACCAATCCATGCTAAGTGAAAAACTAGTAAGGAAGGGGCAACGGGGTTGAATAAGAGGTATTAAGCTATCTGTAATTTCGTACGAGTCATGGTTTTGCATCCTTCCTGAGAACCTGAAGGCAAGTTGCATTGGGTTTTCTACTGAGTGTAACGCTTGTGAAGCAACAACAAGGTCAATACCTTAGCATACCTTTACGAAGATAAACACATTGCCTTTCTACCCTATAATTAATTATCCTTCTGATTTTTTGTGAAGTAACATATTACAAGACGAATCAAGTTACCTTCGTTAAAATCTACTTTTGAAATTCAACTATACTTCTATAGTACCAAAGTACTGATTTGAACATAATAAACCGTTGAGAAAATGACACATTAAAAAACCCCAACAATGTCACATTGTCAAGAACGTCTAGTTCTATTTGTCTTGAATGTTTAGAAAATATATATATGTATGACTTCAATCAAGGAAAAGTTCAACCAGGTATTGCTAAAATCCAAAAAAATAATTTAAACATTTTTTTCACGTTGTTAAGAGAGACATGTTTTATTAATATCGTTGTACAGCTAACGGTCGTTGGCATCTAAGATAGATTTTTTATACTAGCCTGGTGACTTACGCCCAAAATACTAACAGACAAGTGTGACAATCCAGGATTGATACAGGTCAACAGTTAACGAAACATTGACAGCATTCACATCCCATCATTTCACAGTGACATGAAAGGCCATACTACAACGGAACAGGCGAACTGTAACAGTTCTAGTTGCATGCGTTTTTGTTTGAGAACAATTGTGTTTGGTATTTCTTCCATTATTCGATTATTGAAAGGTTAAATTATCATGTCAGGCTGCAATCAATCAATACATGGCAGTGTAGTGCACTTTGGCATGATCGGCTTAGACATTATCCGTCATGGCTGACCTAGAAAGCGGCCAATACTAGCTTGGTCGGATCTCTGAACTGAAGGATCTGTTCTGCCGAACTTTCCACAATCGCTGACCCAGGTTTTTTACTCAGGATTTTATTGTATGATATCATATAAACTCTGTAAACTGTATTTAAGTAAGTACTCTAGTATATGCAATTTTTCTCCCAATTCCAAGTCATTCAAAAGACATTAAGTACAAGATAGTGTAGAGCAACTCGGTTTCCATGTAAAGAAAACACAATAGTTATCGCCGTGTGGCTTGAAGCTTATTGATTGGTTAATTTATTGAGCGATTGATTAGTCCAATGTCAGACAAAGACAGCTGTTAAAAGTGTAATTGGGTGGGTTCACTTAATTGTCTTTTCATCAAGAAAAAAGTATCCAGTTACCTTCGCTAATATCTACTTTTATAATTGAAGTACTTCCATAGTACCATAGTACTGGTTTGAACATAAAAAACTGTTGGAAAAATTACACATTTTTTTAAAAATCAACGTCATATTGACAATTATGTCTAGCTGTCTTTTTCTTGAAAGTTTAAAAAATATATGTATGAATTTAATCAACGAAAAGTTTAACCAGTTTAAAACCCCAAAACACAATTTACACATATTCCCTTTCATCATTTAGAGGTAGTAGTTTTATAATATCGATGTATAATTAGCGGTTAACGTACCTTTATGGATACGTCAGGGTTCATTGGAAAAAGTAACAGTGAACCAATAATCTGAATTGTTTTTTCATCAAGAAACAAGTCCAGTTAAAACATTTATGAAAACGTTAGGGTCCAATGAATACAGTAACAGATTCGAACATTTATTTAAAACCACAGGGCCGTTTGTGGCTCCGTTATGGCCTTCACTTTTTGAACTGGAATATATATATATATATATATTTTTGTATAAATGTAGAGAAAGAAAATTTTGCTTGCCTCTACCGGGATTCGAACTCGGGTCTCTGGCTAGCA
>JAVFBZ010178827.1:0-14308 GCA_032466195.1 Katharina tunicata
AATATATAACGATACAGAACAGTAATGGACACAAAAGTGTAATTTTAAGTTATTGCACTTTCCGATGTTTAGTTGTCAAATTAAGTCGGGGTACCGTCAGTCCGCTAGATGGGGCGTGAGTGAAGTGGGACACCCCATTCATTCACGCCGAACTCTGCTGCCAATACGTTCAAATACTTGCTTTTCACGTACACGTATAACAGTACCCCGGTACTGTCAAAGCAGCCAAGCAGCGGCTAATAGGTCCTACTTCACTACAGTTTACACTACCTTGATGTATTAAACATGCCACCTCGCGCATCTGTAACATTTAAAAGGTATTGTTTTTTTGTCAACGAGAATAGCAAGGTAGCGGCCAAAGTCGAAAATAAACCGGTGGTGTAGAAATTTGGTTAACCGGTAGTGAAGCACAAAATTAACCGGTTGTGTAGAAACTGATCTTGTTGCATTGGTCGCATTATATTTTTTTACTTTCTTTACTGTTACCTGTTCTATGTCGATTGTTATCATTTGATGTCATATAAGTTACGTATATCTTCATGCAATACAAATATTGCCTGTAGCGGTAAATATTCCTGCTAATGAACTAAAAAATGGTCAGTGATTACACAAAAACCAAAAATAGGAGGGGACGGCAAGTACAGGAGATTTGCCATTTTGGACAAGAATGGTATTCCTGTATTAATTTTAATACCATAAACATCGACGAGTTTAAGAGGGATTTTGGCACCTCCATTATATTGATTGATTCTACCGTTAATGGTGTAGGGGAGTTTTTTTGTTTTGCAGACTATTTCTTGGCAGAAAAATTTAACATTTGCCCTAAAACTATATGGTGTATTTCGCTAATATACAGATCTACAGAGAAAATAACTTCGTAATTTCATGAGTAATCTAACAAATTACACTAACTGCATCTTACTGAAAAATGATGTACGTTATCTGTCTGTAAATCTGCTATTAATCTTTAGTGCTACAGCTTCTTTACATTTTCGGTTACGGCCTGGCATAATCATGTTGGGGCAAATAAATAATAAAGAATAACAACTCTATGTGTTGTTATTTGTGCTTGTACAGTGTGTATGTTTTCCTTGCACGTTTTCATGCTGTAAGAAAATAATGATGATTTAGGAGCACAGATATTGTAATAGCACAACTATATATAAAGAAGTTGTAATCCATACATACCCTAACGTACTCTGGAATATTCATATACCTATCACGGCCGAGCTTAGTTATAACACCGAAATTACGAGAAATAAAGCGAGGTTTGCCGATTGAACATTTCTGAGTAGTAGCTTAGTTGACATGTGGAAATGACCTGATCCGACTGGGTTACTTTCTCATATATGGAATAAGACCCCTGTTACAAATTCAGTTTTGTTAGGGTCGAATATAGTTCTTAAAATAAAACGTGTATTTTCTTCTTTATTTTTTCTCTCCTCTTGCAAATTTATTTTTGCTGGACTGTTTGGTATTGGTATGCAGCATTTGAGTGGATTAGGGGTTAGTGTGATATTAAAGCCTAAATAGGTCCCATTTGGTGTATGGAGACTGTTGAGCGACGTGTGATTCGGCTGTTGTTTACATTCTGAAGCAGGATTGTCAGATCCCTATCATCTTCCAAGGCGGCTAGTGTAAAATTTCAATCATCATGACCTGTCAAGCTTTTAGTGTGGGTATGGAACTGAGAACATGCCTCTCTCAGGTGTAAATACCTTTCAACAGACCGCTGTAGACTAAAATTACCTCACAAAATTGCATTTACCAGATATTTAGGTTATATTTATCCCCATTTATATCAAATTACTCTTTGTCACTTCGAAAAGTGTGTTAGAATGGATAAAATAAGGCACAAACCCCGGTTCATAAGCAACAGAAGACAGCTTTGTATCAGTCAGACAATGTTTTCAAACTCATACAGCATTTGTTGACCGTTTCTGTGGATTAGCATAAATTGCATGCATTTACTACATTTCGTTTGGTCTTATTCCTGAATGCTGTTTCCTTCAACAAGTATTCAGACAAGAGATACATTTTATAAATCAAAGTTTTGATTTTAATATGTTAAAATGCCCAACTGGCCTTTTTGCTCCATGTATTTTGTCGGACAGGTGTGTGGTATATAGTTAAAGTGACTCTTATGTTTAAATTGTATGCATTTATCTCTTTTTGAAAGAGTTCTGGGTGTGATACTGTCCCTGCTAGTCTGTCCCTCTCTGCCCTTGAATGAACATTCACTGCAGGCAGTTTGACTTGTGTAGATCTCACTGGACCATTATCTAGTCTTTTTAGCAAGCTTGCGCTTGGTTGTCACTTAATTTCCATTGTTGCATTTGTTGATAAGGTCATATGACCCTCAGAAAAATGAACTGTCCATGCCGGCTCTATCATATGTTGCTGGCTTTATGATTTTCTACCTCTGATCTGTCTCAGATAGTAAAATACCACCCAAGATCACCCTTGAGTGGCATCATTTTCTATCATATTATCTGTGCCTTTATGCGGATAAACATTTGCAGACAGAACATGCACAAATCAGTGGTTTTCTCACCATTTCTTCTAATGAAAATATGTTGACCATGTCTATTCAAACAGGAAAAGCAGTGAGTTACTGTTATTTAATGCATTTGTAGTTGTTTTTGTTTTGGCTTCAATTTAATCTTAGTTTACGTGATTTAATTGCATAGAAATCATCCAGTCTAACCTCAGAGGGTACTGTTGCTGCAATTCCATGGTTCAATTGACTTCTTTTGTGAACATATTGGGCAGAAATTCCGGGTGGGCCACAGAGGGGTGGGAAATATTTGAAAAAGTAGAAAGTGCCATGTTATAATCCACAGTGGGTAACTTTAAATGACTTTATCTTCTCTTTTTGTTGTAGAAACATCTAAGAGTGTCAATTCAACAATTAAGATGTGAAAATCGTATATATTCGCCATAGACACCTGTGTGTTATCTTCCTTGATTTCCACCATTCATAAATTGTTCAGTTTCTGCCAGGGACCCCACCCATGTTAGGTGGGGCCAAGGACACCATGTTATTTAAGATAGAGATGTGTTTTTTTCCATGACTAGCACTTAGTCAATGTACTTAAAATCTATATAAAATTTGACATGTTTTGCTGTTTAATTTATCTGTTCTGGGTCATGAACTATCATAATAAGTGCTCGAAAAAAGCTTAGATTTCCAAAATTCTTCCAAAAATGTGAAAATGTATTTCATTGTGAGTATTTCCTGTTTTTTGTTTAGGTTATGGGATACATTCCTAAAGAAACTGACTTTGGATTAAACGTCTTTCAAGGTAAGGCAGCCACTTGGCTTCTTATTTTGCACTAACCTGTTGAGCCACCCGTTTGAAAAGTGGAGGGGGGTGAGGAGACAAGACAAGCTTTAAAATCATTTGTTCTGCACCCAAGCAAAAACTGCTCAGGATTTGTTGTTAGATATGTTGCACAAATGCTCAGTCCAAATTTGATAAAATTGTTAGGATCGATAGTTCTTAAAACAAAACGTGTATTTTCTTATTTATTTTTTATTTCCTCTTGCAAATTGATTTTTGGTGAACATTTTGGTATTGATATGCAGCATTTGAGTGGAGGTTTGTGGTCAGTGTGATAGTAAAGCCTACATAAGTCCCATTTGGTGTATGGAGACTGTTGAGCGAGGTGTGATTCGGCTGTTGTTTACATTCTGAAGCAAGATTGTCAGACCCCTATCATCTTCCAAGGTGGCTAGTTCAAAATTTGAACCATCATGACCTGTCAAGCTTTTAATTGTGTACTCGACTAGGGCTGATTAAGGTATGTACCAGGAGTTTTCGCCCAACGAATGTTTGGGAATGAGCTACGGAACCAAATGTTAACATTACGGCTTATGTAAAATTAATGGTGGTCTGTGGCCATATGACCGCTTCAACTTGTAGCTATTGATAACAGCTGTCTCGTTAGCCATGTTCTGTCTGACACGACACCTAGAGGCGAGTAATTTAAACAGGGAATACCTCTGACATTTTAACCTTTATACTTAAGAAGAATTCTTCAATTACTTTCCTCCAGAAATGTGTTAGTCAACAATCGACTGGATGGAGAACCACGGGAATTGAAAGCATGTGAGAGAGTTGAATACTGTTGGGCAATCTTACTGAAATAGGCTCGTACCTTTCTCAATATTGAGGAGAACACCAGCACTAATGTATTGACAAGCCTTTGTTATTTTCGTAGTACTCTTGCTTCAGAAAAGTGCGCTGGGGAATTGTGTACATTTGACTACAGACTGATTTAAATTTAAACAGATGAAAAAAGTTGTCGCAAGACCGACTCAATTTGAAGCCAGTAAAACGAGAAGAAAACAGCATATATAATAGTGAAACAGCAATTATTATCGCAGCACAGCAAGATGGTGGTATCTTACCTTTTGAATTTTGACTTGCCATTTTATCAACCTTTATCCCCAAAAGTGTGTAAGACCCAAATCACCATGCACGGTCGGATTCAGAAGTAAACAATATAAAAATCCATAAACAGCATTATAATTAGCATGATAACCTGGAAATAGTCCATGACATACAACGTAATGCTGGTTCCCGAAGTCGGAAACCAGGCAAGATGGCCATTCAATACATTGAAGGTGAAGTCTTGACGTAGGAGAAGATTCGCCTCTAAGTTTAAATTGCAAGATGGCTAATCAACACGTTAGAGTCAAAGACTCGAGGGAAGGGAGAATTATTTGATTCTCTATTTTAGAAAGTTCAGTTGTAAGACAATTGAGTGCTAGGTTAAATTATGAAACAATCAGAACTATGTCTTTCTGTGAGTGTTTATTTGGTACCAAGACTTGTGTTCAAATTAAAACTCGGAAAATTAACTTCTGTTTGTTGCCCTATTTGACCCTCCTAATTTCCTGTACATTTCCAAACAATACCAACATTGACAAGCGCTGATTGTAATCTTTGTTGTGTTGATTACGGTTTTTTTACGCCTTAAGGTTATTTCAGTCATATGACAGCGTACAAGGCCAATGGGTTGGGGAATCAACGACAATGGCTATAACCAAACCCACGGCAGTTACTGGCCGTCACAACTAATTGTCTTTCCGAAAGCCTTTAGATAAAAGCACTCCAGGCTACAGTAAATGTCAGCCCGACTTTCCACGTAATGATATAGAGATATGAGTCAATATATTCTATAAAAATGGCGAACTTAAAGCTGCTGTCAGAAATTGGGCTACAGCCTAAGGTATAATGGTCGTATTTAGATTTTGAAAGAGGCACTGCTTATTGTATGTGTTCGATAGTCAAGGAAAGGGGAAGGGTCTTGGCGTGGAAACTATACACGGTTTTGGTGCAATTCACGGCTGACAGCTAAATACGGCCGAAATTAGTATAGCAAAAGGCAAACGATGTGGAATTCAATACAGAAATACGCCTAGAGATTGTGTGCAGATTGACATGCGCTTGGCTGCATCAATCTAGTTGTATAATTATGTTAGCGTCTTGTATGAAAAATTATAAAGATACTAGCTATATTATCTGTACATTCGGCAGATACCTGTACAACATCAGCAAGAAGAATTATTGACGTTTCATATATGGGTGAGCATATTCATCAAATTAGCATGGAGGACCGAACGGTTGCTTTAATAGTGGGTTATGCGTTGAACGGATGCCCTCCACCGTACCCGGTAAAGGTTTATATCCCCTTGCCTACCTTTGGTATAAAAGGACAGTTTTCCGGAGGTTGAGAAAATCTCGTTGTGTTTTTTTGTGAGGTATCGAGGTTTTCCACCATACATCGGCCACACAAACTTGCCATATAATTGAAATACCCTTGAGTACGACGATAAAGACCAAGCAACAAAATACAATAAAAGTTCCAACGTCTGTGTTAGAGCCACATCAAGAACACACCTGTATGGCGGCCTTCCCATGACTCAGTGTTGTACCTTAAATCACATATAAACA
Organism: Katharina tunicata; assembly: GCA_032466195.1. Lineage (NCBI taxonomy): Eukaryota > Metazoa > Mollusca > Polyplacophora > Chitonida > Mopaliidae > Katharina > Katharina tunicata. The sequence continues at coordinate 5,964 of JAVFBZ010178827.1, forward strand.
AATAATAAAGTTCGCTAAAAACCTTTAGCATAAGTTTTGGCAGTGTAAAAAACGATATATCATTTTGCGCTGGGATTTTAATTAATAATATAATTATTAAGTTAATGGCGGTACAATGACATGGAATTAAATGAAAAACAAAACCCTCCACAAAATGTTCACAACCATTCAGGACACAGTTTTTGGAAAAGGCTCCATTCGGTCAAACCTAATAAATCAGACCTTAAAAGGGCTCGAAAGTCAAGATGCAAGATATTTCACGAGATTTGTTCCACTTCCGTGTTTATGCTACTGTTTTAATTTAGATATAACATCAAATGAGAAGGTGATGATTATTCAGCCTGGTCCTAAAACTGAACATAATAAATAATGAAAATAGAGCGCCACAGTTTAGAAGGTTTACCCGGAGGTAAAGCAGAACCGAACAAGACTTACCGACCCGATATAAATCAGACCTTAATATTACCTTATGCGGTCTGACCCCTCTGGTTATCGTTTGTTTGCTCTCGTCAGCATGGCTGCCTGTTAAAGTTCGTGAAGCGTTGAGTTGACGTGCCATACGCCGAGTACAACCCCAACAGTACAGATTTGATTTTTTTTACTTCTCATATCCTCCGCTATGGAATAATGATAGATACGGTCGCAGGTAGGAATCGTTTTGGTCGTTTTTGTTGCTGACGGGAGAAAGAAAACGATAATCAGAGGACATTCCGTCAGTCTTTAATGTAATTTTAAGGTATGATTTAGTAGGCTATATTGGCTCTATCTATATACTAAGTTTCATTTGACTTAAAATTTATATATTAACACCTGCATTAACATAAAGCAACCCACTTAAGCCATTTTATTATACCGTCGCTCTGCTAACAGCATTTTGAGCCTGTGATTGGCTGACGGTGACCTTTCCTGGTGCTTCTAGAACAAAGGGTAGTTTTCTGGTGGCTGCGGAAGTCGCTGGTTATTTTCTGGTCCCCATGCTTTCTGGTCAACAAAAGGGCAAAGCATTTGATTAAAACCTTCGCTGGTTTATATTACCGGCTTGGAGCACCATGTTTTGTAGTGATATTCGGTTAATTGAATTATACGCACCCAAAATTAGGGGTTTTCCACAAATTTTGATTACCTCGATTTTGACTACTAGTTTTGAATTTTGTAACAAGTCAGCATTTTGAATCTTATAAGGAGCAAGGCCAGGGCGCGACGGTCGCTAAGATAATCCAGCAAAATGAGACATCCCCAGGAAAGTTACGAACAAAACTGAAGGATTTAATTATGAAATGGCTCTTTCCTACTTATACTTAAGTTCCCAGTCTGCGCTGAAAAGCTTGATGGTACTGAACGGTTACAAACTGGGGGGCAAGGTGAACTTGACTATGTTATTCATTTTGGGATTATCGAAACCAAATAAAATAGAGAAGGTGGAACCGGACTTTAAACTTGATTTTAAAACTAGATTTAAAACTGAATTAGTCCATGATTAAATTTAATTACGCTTTAAAAAGTATTTAACCTTGTAAAGGAATAAGGTACCAGTAGAATATTTTTTAGGTCTCGGTACGTATTAATTTATTAAATAAATAATTTCTTGTTGTTTAGCTTCGTTTTCAAGGGTATTGCACTTATTCATTGCACATGAAGACTTTGCGTTGCTGTGTATGGTGGAAAACCGAAAAGAAACCTTGTACAAATAACCCCGCGGACCCGGCATCCACCGAAAACCATCTAGTATACACCTCAGGTCCACTGGAGGATTCGAACTTTTATCAGGTACCGTGAAGGGAAATCAACAGTCTAACGATCCCCAAACTGAGCCACAGCGCGGCCCAGAGAGCTCTAACCAACGATACGTGAAATGTTACGGAAAAATACTTACCTCATTAAAAAATGTATACCTTTTATTTGGTTTGTTTGTTTGATTGGTGTTAAACATCGCTTTAAAGAGTATTTCATCTGTATGACGGCTTTGCATTGCCGGTATATGGCGGAAAACCGGAAAAATACCCCGTAAAAACCACCCCATGAACCCTGCAGCCAGCGGAAAACTTATTCCGGGTACAGTGAAGGGGGCTCTGTAGCCCAACGCTCAATTACGGAGCCACGTAGCGGCCCCTTCTTTTATTTCATAAGTTATGGAATATTTTAATGGCGCTTTATTAGAGGGAAGTCTGTTGATACGTTAAAGATTCTTTACAGTGTAAGATTTACAACTTCTCGAGGAACGACAGCATATAAAAGTAAAACATTTATGGTCGTGTGGGTAACAAAACCTAAGTCCCAGATAAGAATCAATTTAAATTAGTATTCTACTCTAAGAAAATGTTCCTAATATAAATTGGGTGCTTTCTAAGAGAAACAGAACATCATTAACGATTTATTTATTTGTCTATCGTTTAACGGCGTCCTCACATACATCTGTCTTAATGCGAGGACTTTGTATTACTTGTTTCTGCGGAAAAAATATGTTCAAATATTGATGACATCCTGATTTATACTCAACAGATTTATAATTGGGATATAACAAGTCTTTGAGGCTTTATTTACGCCCAATGAATTTAGACTCTTCTCTATACTACTATCGTTTTTGTATATTTAAATTGGGTGAATTTAAATAAATTGAAATTGAATCATTATGGCGTGTAATAGGCCTACAGTTAGATAGAATGGTATTAAATTTGTTTGCTTTCTGTTTCTTTATTATCCTAACACAATATGATAGCAGATGACAATATGATATTAAAGTTTGAACGTGAATGATAGATTTGCCGACGAAAGATGGTTAAAATCACTTTGCGATCACAACATCAAACTGGTAACTTTGCTCAAATGCTAATATTGTAAACACACGGCGCCGAACCACAATATTGACAAATAAAATGTATACGTTCATTCGCTTTATATTTGTTTATAATATCTCACCAGTAATTCATCAGGTGATTATATTTCAATAGTCCCAATGATAATCTTAACATAGTACACAAGTAGTGCACCTCCGAAGATTGAAAGACTCATTTGGACTGAATATTTTGGCTTCATTTTGCCATCGTCAGCAGTACGATGCCAATACGATGGCAAAGTAAAGCCGAATCATTCAGTCAAATTAGTCTTTCATTCTTCGGAGTTGCACTACTTGAATACTATGATAATATTTGTTTAAAGTAAATACGTTATTGATCAGTTAGCAGACGCAAGTTTAACGAACGCCTTAGATCACTTGGGAAGCTTTCTTGTTTCTAATAACGGTCCCGATAAACAAAGCCTTCGCGCTATGTCTTATTATTCTCCAGCACAGCTGTCCGAAGGAAATGAACCGTCACATTGCCTCAGACACATCTGCTCCGATACTGTCGCTGGCCGAACTGTATTCGAGAGCAACGCCCGCCCATCAGTATCCCGTTTTATGTCTCTCGAAGGACACTGTGTGCATCAATTTGAGTCTGGTCGTATATTTTATCTGGAAGAACCTTATTCTCCGGCGTTTATTCAATATTACACACAACACACATAGTCGACCTTGCGAACGTTCTAGAAACCGGTGCTCCAATCTAGAACAGCGTCCATGCCCATTAAGCTATATTCATTTCCAGAAAGCGTCGATTTGTGTTTGACTGGTTGTGTAGTCAGTGCGGGACAATTAATCGCGTATGCAGATGTAGTGAAGCGAGAATCGCCGTATTCAGTGAGTCAAAGCGGAATAAATGAGGACACAACTACTGCTCCACGCACTCAAGGCTCGTCTAGTTTCGGGAACGACAACTCTGTATATTGATTAGAGCCTAGAAACAGGGTTTAATCCTCGACACTGCGAATTGCCGAGTGAACAACTAGGCCAAAGGTATTTGGTGTTATAAGTCTTCTGCCCACAGTCCAAGTCAGTCGCATCCATACTCTGCAGAATCCCTTGGGAACGCCAAGATTGTAGAACATTGCGTACGTAGTGATACAGGCGAAACAGTGCTGTGTGCTGGATGCGTCCGCGATCCAAATACGTGACAGGCATATCGGAGTACATCTATATCTAATAGTGAACAGGGCCTATTGCAGTGAATTTAATGACCATGGAGGGAATGTGTTTTAAACGAAGTCTGAATATGGGTAGCCGAGGATTGGTTGTGGCTCTTGCAATGTTCGCTTTGTTTGCAGAAGGTAAGTGAGTTTTTCATATATCATCGCCTAAACAAATTGACTCGGTCCTCGCCCTTCAATTCAATTGCTCTGTAGTTGCCAGTCTCCAATCTAAATCAATTTTAGAAGCTATCCGTTACATGGCTTAGCGAACAAAAAAGGAAAATATGGAACCCACAGGTAAAATCACTTTGGTTTCAATATCAAAGTGTGATTGAAATCAAGGGATCATCATCACGCGGGAAACAACAACAGAATCGTGCGGTATGTACAGCCCACACTCCTAAGACAAGTGTTGTCTGGCGACATAATTCCTTACACAAATTGTCCGCAACCCTGGATACGTGGGATAAGCACTATGTTTTAGTACTCATATTCAAGTTCTTCAATGTGGTTTCTGAGATGGAGTTTGTGAGAAGAGTTGCCATTAAATTTAATCGGTCAATCTTTCTTTTCATGTGTGCCTAAACCATTTGCATTGCCATGGGCGTCTCATAAGCCTATTAAACTTTGAGTCAACTCAAACAACCAGCCGGATAACACTAATCACACCGTGTACTCATTTTCACAATATCGGCTTCTTATTTATGTATCACCCTTTATTAAGGCTCCGCCGGCACTACATACATATATAGTATATTTTATATGACTTGCGCAATCGAGACACGAACTATTGAACAAAATTCTCATTTGACCAAACTATAACTATTACGCATTATAAACTTTCATCTGGCCGTTAACTTTTACTCAGTTTAACAATAATAATCACGTATACTATTCTTGAACATACTGGACTCATTACAGTATTTATGTATTAAAACAGTTGTTTAAAAACTAGGAAAGCATACATGTATATAACTTTAGATATAAATGTTATGTTTAAAGTTCTGGTTTTTTTCCGATGTAACGTTTTGATCGAGATGCTAAGATCGCTTCAAGCAGCTATATATAAACGTTGTGGCGGAAATAAAGCAGAAGTTGTCAGCCATAAAATCTTAAGTTATTCTCAGCTTCTAAAAGAAGATAGGAGAGCATGACTTCTTAACCAATTACACGACAGCCCTATATATGCTAGCGATACTGTACAATTTCATTATGGTTGTTTAAAACACTCGCTGGTAAATAGCATTTCTATCGAATCGCACCCAGCTCGCATCGCTTGTGCCGGTTTGTGCCAATTGAATGCGTGCGATTTATGAAGAAGCTCCCTTAGAGCCTTCCAAATTATAAATGGTATCGTATCTCAATTTATGTCACAATGTCTTCAAAACCGCTAAGCTAACAACAACCGAAGTTGTTGGTTTTAAATGCAACATAATGATTAAAGAATGTCAAAAGTATTATTTTATATACCATCGGCTGAATTATATTGCGTAATAAATTGACCCACAAACTATTCCTCCTTACCCTCATATTTTGACAAAGAAGACAAAGATGCCTTAATGAAGCGGAAATATATGGGTTGCCATCGTCACTTTAGTATTCGTTAACAACTGTTTTATAGTGGACAATTTTTCCATTTACATTTTTTTAACCATCATATTCTTGGAAATAGTATCAAGTATTTGTTGGGGTCTTATTTATGTAAAATACTCTTGGATATAGGAAGAAATCGCAGGTGTATTCGGAGATTGCAGCTTGTTTTAAAATAGGGTTTGTCAATAATAATATATGAGGAAAAAAACTATACTTGAGAACATGGTAAAAATAATGCTATGCATCTAAGTAGGCCTATAAGAGGCAAACGAAGCAATGTCTAACTTTAAATTGCCCAAGATTGCTTAATATTTAAGTGCTATACCTATCCTTTATATGAACACGCGTTCTCAAGACACGAACGTTTCGGTTTCTACTGAGTTTTACTGTTTTTGCCCAGAATTTTGTATTTCAAAATAAGACATGCAACATGATATCGTTGTGTCCTTTGCAGAGACTATTTATGTTCACACGACAACATGGCCAAGCCATAGTTATTCAATTTCATTAAATAAATACAGCCATTCTTCACGGATAAGTTGACATAGTGGAAAAAAGGCTCGTTTCCTAGACTTTACAAAATAAACAAATTTAATTTAATCATTTCGGTTTATAAGGCAATCAATGGCATAATCCCGTCGTTACTCGGAATTTCATTCAATAAGTAGAAGGCTGATCATGTGCAAGCGATCTACTTCACGGTGATTAGCTGCTTCATTATCAGTACTGAGATTCCAATACGCTTCAAACTGCACACAGTTGTTTGGACTGGTATCTTTTATCGCAAAATACTGTTTGGTTATTGTCAAGAAATCGCCCGTAATGTTGTTCCAGAATTCAAGAACGTTTTCTCTATCCTATATAAAAAATAAGATGGAGCGGTGTGTACATAGGCCATTGTCCTGCTCGCCAATCCAATTCCTATATTATGAAAATAATATATTGCTAAAGCAAATATAAATTATTGTCTGTATTTGCAGATCTTATTTAAACATTGCTTCTTTAAACAAGGTAGGTGCCAAATTAGCTACTTGATTTGAAGTAATATCTTAGTATGCAGTTGGAATTTGGTCGCTAAGTATGTCTAGCTCGAAGAACCATCGACAGCTCACACACAAACTATGCCTTTAAACGATTGATTTTACAGATCTTGTACAGCGATAAGTTATGACAAACATATTTATTCAGTCCACAAAAGCATGCGTATATAAATGAGCTAGACATTAAACGATCTTACCGTAACTAGGGTCCAAACACACCACTCGAGTGCATGTAATACGTTTAATGAAAATAAGAAGGGGTTACGACATTATCTTTCCAACAGCTATAACAGTCACTTAAACATCTTTAAGTCCCATTTTTTGGTTGTGTCGAGCCACCGTCTACTGTTGGAATACACCGCCGTCCAAGAAGTGAAATAATATTGAGCACGGCGTTAAACACCAATCAATCAATCAAATAATCAATCAACAAAGATGATCTCGCATGAAAACACATCTGGGAGTAAGAGACAGTTTAACTGTCTGTATATCGTTTATACGTTAGTTGTTAATTCCAGTAGTTCAGTTTGTAGTGTTTTGCATTGTTCTTGAAAGGAAATTGATTTGCTACACACAATAACTTGATGGACGGAGTTTCTGTAAAGGGTGTTAGCCAGTCGGCTACTCCAGCTGTTGTAAAATGTTCACGGGAAATTGAGATCTCGTCACGAGGTTAATCTCGCGTAAAGCAACGTCAAAGTTTCTTCGTGCTCACCGTCTCTTATTGAGCCTTTTTTCATTACATGGGACCAGCAGTATTTTAGTTGATCCGTATTAAGATTGTTGAGGTCACGAAACACTCATTTTTTTTTACATTTTGACTTCTCAAGAAATCTCCGTACATAAGCTCGACATAGAATGTCTTTCCTTAACTAGGGGGTGAACCATCGGGCCAATCGACCTGAAGCAATGATGACAGGGAATTTGAAGCTTGTGACTGGGCTACAACCTCTCGCGAAGTCGCGTCCTAATGTCCGTGGCGCCATTACAATAAATAAATCTAACCTAACTTTTGTTAGCTCGTTAACTCTTGGGGTATTACTTATGGTATGCTAATAGTTCGGTAAGTTTCCTTGAAATCTGACCGGCCAAACTCTAATCTCTGTCGGGGGATACTTTGTTTATGACATGTTTGTCTTTAATTTATTGTGCAAGAATTAGGTACATGTTAATCAGCAAGGTTTAATTACATTCCTTACCTAAATGGTTCGCTCATTTTCTTGAAAATACACGTTACTTACTGTATAGATCGGTTCTGCATACGTTCTTGTCTGGGTAGTGTTTCCGCTCTCGCCATTCTAAGGCCGATTATCGTCAAGTTTGTGAATATTTTATGGCCATTCTCCTAAATTATCATGCTTTGCTAGCTGGAAATGTTCGATAGTTTTTGCATAAACGCTTTATAACTACTTACAGATTTTTCGGTTTACTTGCCTTTATTATGGAGTGAGACAGTGGAAATAAATATTTTATATATTTTTGGGGATATTTTTTTTGCCATCACTTCTGATGTAATAAAGACATATGGTTGGAATATAGGGATGAAAGATTAGATGAGTGAATATATTTACATCTACATTTATACTTACCACAATGAAAACGATTCTGAATGGACGTTTTGTTCCGTTGTTCAGTAGATAATGGTTACTGACCCTCTTCCACAAAAAATACCCCCCAACCGCCCCCAAACAACAACACCAAACAAAC
>JAVFBZ010178827.1:14318-35726 GCA_032466195.1 Katharina tunicata
GAGATAAAAAAAAAAAAAAAAAAAAAAAAAAAAAAAACAAAGAAAACCCCCCCCCCCAAAAAAAAAAAAAAAAAAACAGCAAACAAAAGACACGACGAACAAACAACGTTCCTGTCGTATGAGTTTTCTGTTCGAGCACATCTGTCTATGTGCAAACGTGAGTTAGTTTCACTCTTAAAGCATACGGTAAAACGAAAAAGCAAGATCCATTGCAAGAAACATAGAACTGTTGGTAAGCGAATAAGAAACTTTGGGAGGTTGAATATTTAACATGGAGAATCTACCTTGGCCATATTGACTTATCGAAGATGTTTGTGAACTGTGTCTTCTACCCTCAACTGGTTTTGCTGTTAGACCGAGACAGAGCTTCACTTCCTTTCTGATGTCTGACGCCTTCAAAAGAGTGATAATCCTCAAGTGTTTAAATATTGTATGGCTATCCTGGGAATTTGCTTTCTGGGTTAGCTGGATCACATATAAATCATTGGCTCGGCGAAAACAGGTTCATCAATTATTTGCCAGGCATTTAAAGACATGAGATGACTGGTGTAGATAATATTATGTAGGTGAATTCAGTACGTCTGATGTAACACATTTTGAAACAATTCAGAACTATAAATCGGTGAACCCAGTTCAAATCTTTGGTTTAATGTTTCGAATGGCTTAAGATATTTCAGTGACGTGACATTTTATCGAGTCCTTGAGCATTGTAATTTAACTTAATTTTATACTTACAATAAAAAGGAAACTAACGCGTCGTAGATATTTCCTATCTTTTAACTGAACCTCAGAACTTTTTTTTGCCAGGGTAAACCGTAAAGTGATGAAACATAATCAAATACAGTCCACAAATTAAGAAAGTCTTTTAAAACAGTTTTGAAGACAAGTGCTACAGAAACCGAACAATTTTATTCTTTCCACCTTTTTCTTTCCAGGGTGTTAAAAATGCTCTTTGAATATTGAAACATAATTGTTGTAATCTACTATAATATTGCTTCTTTTAGTGGCATTTAGAAGTTGGAAAGGTATAAAGGAAACAGGAGTTTTGTTTGGATAACAATTTCTTCATTTAATCAAATCATTATTTGGAGAACGGGTACGGATGCGGATAATTTTGTTTTGTGTGTCCATACATCCGATTTTCCGTATGCAGATACTGAAAGTGCATTGGAAGCATACGGTTCCGCGTACGGAAAACGTTCCGATCGCTATATGATCCGGTCGAAGATTGCCGTACCCGCGTCCGCATCCGTGTCAGTACAAATGGAAACACTCTCTATATTAACAGTTAGCGCGATTTTTCCGTATCCGCATCCGTGTCTGTACTGATAGCTTTAGACTAGATTCATACAAACATTCACCTCATTTTCGACGTCTGTCGTCGGTAAAGGCTTATAGCAGGGTATCCAGCGATTTTGCTTTCTTTGTAAACCGGATCATGTTGGCATCAATTGTTCGACAAGCTTTAAAAGACTAAGGAGGTGTATAGACATTTGGTGATCTTTGTCAACGTTAAAATGTTTAACTGACCGGAATAAAAAAAAATCAATGAATGAATATTTGTTTCAATGTTTTTAAAACATATTACATGAACTCGAGTGGTGTGTTTAGACCCTAGTCCATAAAATAAAAAAGTTTATCACCTTCGCATTTCTTTGTGTCGTAGAATGTCCCAATGTCCATTCGTATTCTTACGGGAAACAACAAATCATATTTTCTTTAAGTAGGCGAACTATTTTCTCTAAATCATTAAGAAAAGTCAGAAAACAGATGTAAAACCACTTCAATTTTGATATGAGTGTCATAATATTGTTTAGAGCATCGACCAACTAATGTTGCTAATCTGTTCTTTTTACTATAGTTTATATCTTTGGTAAATTCGAACAGATTCAGTTCTTTTCTGAGGTGTGAAGCCGTCAAAAGACTGATTATCCTTCAGCGGGTTAATATTTGATGGGTATCCAGTCACTTAGCTTTCTACGTTAGCCGGATCACACATCGATCATTAGCTGGGCACACGCTGATTCGCTGTAGTTCACATCAATTATTCCACGAGCATGTAAAAGACACACGAACTCCGGGGTATAGATGTGCCGGTCGGTCCTGGGCGTCTGACAAAGCATGTTATCTGTCCACATTAATACCATGTGCAATACTTACTTTAAAATTTCGAAGTTATCTTGACTTATAAAATTGAATTGATAATAAAGAAACAATGTAGTTTCTCAAGCTGAAATTTTGCGCTAGTGATTTTTTCCACAGGTTACCCGAAGTGATACAACTCTACAACTCCAATTACACTTTATTCTGCAAATTAATATTTTGTATGCGTTATGACATTTCGGCGTCCAAAAACAAGAGACGTTTCCCGCAAACTAAACTCAAATTTTGTTTCCAAGTTTGTCATGCTGAAGATCTATGCTTTAAAATGATTTCCTAGAACGTCCTTAGTCTCATGCATAAATAGTCTTATACCTAATATGTTTGGTTCCGTCAGACAATTTCCGGTCATGGAATCTAATAAAGCCTTATGTTAGGTCTATTGTTTTATAACGGTAATCAATCAGGCGTTCTACTGTAAAAGTTACGTTTATTAATAAATTTGGAAGGTGTGTTTCAAATAAGGATAAGTCTTCCTTCAATAGTTGGTGCCAACTGATAGACCCAATACGTACGCATGAATATGGGGAAACTACAGGTACCCGGATACTCTTTGGAGCTTATTTAATACGATAAACGACTAGTTTGTTCTGAACTTGGCTTTTCACTTTTTAGTGTTTCAACTTTTACTTTAGAATATGCAGTGGGTTTGAGTGCATATTACATCAATAATGAAAGTTCACGGGTGGCTAGTCGTGTTATTTTTTCTTTTATACTCCTTCCGGTTTTCACTGATACTGTGGAAGTTAAAAAAAGATAACATATTTGTACACATAAAAATACAGTATAGGATTTGTTTTACTTTGTCTTGCATATCTCTACTGAATTTGCAAATAAAATAAAATTGTTCCATGATTTAAAGTTTGAGTGATCGCGGTGCGGCGGGTGGCTGAGCGAGAGATCCCTCTGCTCTGGGTCTCTCTTAGCTAAGGGGCATCAGGAAGCAGATTTGATGTGCTGTGTTGTAAATGTTTTGTGGTGTCTTCTGTGTTGTCAGCTTTGTTAACGGTGGTTTCCTACACCGATTAGGCTGATACGCTGTCATATGAGTGAAATAACATTAAGTATGGTGTAAAAACCGTATACAACAGGCATAATGCTTCACGGTGCCTCGTCGTAGAGCTGTACTTAGATCTCGCCAATCCCTTCACGTTTCTTGAATTCTGTCTAATTGGCTGGGTCCTCATGGGAATTATATCTCGTTATATACGAAATCTAGTACAGGTTCAAATGTAAATCAAAAAGACGGTTTGATATTGATTAAATCATCTCAAAAACAGACTGATGTTACCCCAGAGACTCCGTTCTTTCTCGTTGTGGTTTATCTGTACGTAGGTCTGTATATCATTGGCAGCTTCGCCAGGGTTTTTGCAGTCGGTGGAGTAATATAAATGTATGCTGAGTTAATCTGATAAGAGGCCGAAAAAGAGGCTTATTTTTATTTTCTGGTTTAAAGTAAAGGATATAATACTTGTTTGACATTTAGCGACATCTGTTTACGAACCCTACGGCACGTGATTTCCTTGATCAAAGCTAACAAAAAGCATGCAATTCTTTCTTCAGAAGTTCGCATTCTTTTACAGGTTATTAGGGTCTTCATTGAGGGGCTCCTTTGCGAGTTAGTTTTGAGTCGGTGTCGAAGGGTGTTCTAGGAATGTCCGACACGACACAGTTTTGATTATCGACTTACATCGTGAGCTTCATTAGTGACGTGACAGGGAGGAGGTAATTACTAAACTTTATCGCTTCACTGCTTGGTACAATGTAGGTCGACGTTGGGTAACAAATTGGCTCAGTAGGTTCGAGAACGCTCTACAGTAGACTACCTTGTCTGCTTGCTGATAGATTGTCCGTTCATCTCCCAAGGTAAAAACTCCGAATACATCAAGCAGGTAATCATTTTACCCAAATATAAGCAAAAAATCATTTCGCATCTCCGATTCTGTTTGAACTTCACCCAACATCTACATACATTTGACTTTCATTTTCTTAATTAGGGAACGTTTTTGGCAATGTAGTTCTGTTTTAAGCTACATCTTTGTAGAAGCGTATTAGCTAATAAATAGAAGTTTTGTATCGCACAATATACAGATCAAATATTTATGACAGTAGTAATCTGGTCGTTTCCAGGCTGTTTGCGAATTAAATAATGAGCTACTTAAGTCCTTCGTGTCGCAATTGTAAGTCTATCTGTGTTCTTATTTATTACACCGAACGTAGAGTTGATGGTAGCATTAAATCGTAAGCTTCATTAGTTAACGTGACATTCCATCGAATTCGTGTTACAATATTTAACTCGGTAGATCCCTTCCCTGTTACCTTTACCACAGCTGACAACTTAACGGATATTCGTTCCAGACAGAAGTGACAGCTTATTGCACAGGTTGGACATCGTTTTGAGCCAGGATAAAATGTCTGTCTTCTTGTCAATAGATTCCCGAAGATAAATTAGTCTACGAGTAGATTGGAATGTGCCAACTAGTTTAGTTATTCTGACAGCGACGGGAAATTGCTTAACTTCGTAGCTTAACATCTGGGTGCCATCGTGCCTTTGGAGAAATGTGTACATTTTCAACTTCGTCATCACTATATTCTACAATTAGGCGCATTGAGGGATGTTGTAAAGTTAGCAAAAGGTCTGTGTAGTTCTGAACTATATATCTTAGAATTCGCATATTCGAACCATCACGGTGCCGCGGGTGGATGAGTGGGTGTCTTTGTACGAAACTACCAGTTTATTGTCAGTAATTTAGGCAGTTATTGTGAGCTGTTACGAGCAATCCTATCTGTGGTGTTTAACAGAATTAGATTCAACCGTCCGCTTAACCATCACTACTGAACAGCTATATTTTTGGGTTGTTGCCTATGTTACCGTGTTGTATTTCTCTCTGAATTAAGTAGATTTCAGTTTAGCTATGTAGATCGATCCAAGAAAATTGGGAATATATTATCCATAAGAATATTTGAACGCAAGTATAAAGCTGCTTGTTGAAATTGTTCAGAAACATTATTCGTCTTGTATCTGCCTCAGCTAGACCATAGTCTTCCTCATTCCGGAAGCTCGATGGGCTTGCGTGGACATTGGTAGTGAGCTAAACCGTTGCCAGAAGACATTTAAATATCAAAGGAACATCTGGCATTATAGACAAACGATAGGCAGAGAACCCTGTAACTCAAATCTGCCCAACACCAATAAACTGATCCTTTTAAGACCGTTTGTGGCTTCGTTATTGAGTACTACAAGTCCAATGGTGTTCCAGTATATTGAAAACAAATGTTTGAATGTCCTTTTTTACTGTTTTTTTTGTTTTCCGATGTTAGACCAACAGAACTATAATCCCCAATTACAGATCATTGGTCAGCTATATTGTGGATAGAAAACTGGTAAAAACCCAGAAAACCACAACTTTCCGCTGGTAGCTGGAAGACCAACCCACATACTTTCCGAGGTTTTCAGGCTGTTCGGAACTTTATAACAAACTTCTTTACGAGTACATTTTGCGTTGGAGTCCATAGGAGCGCTTGCATATTAAAGACGTCGATAGTTTGATGGTCGCTCCACACTCTGGGCGTTATAAGTAAACGTGACACTGTAACAAATTCCTGTTATAATTAATATAGGACTCGATAGATCCCTTCCGTATCACTTTTAGAACAGCTGACAACTAAACAGATTCAGTTCAGACGAAGGTGGCAGTTTACTACATAGGTTCAATAACCTTCTGACCTAGAATACCTTGTCTGTTTTGTTGATAGATAGTCGATAGATCTACCAAGATAAATTGGTCTACGTGTACATTATAATGTACTAATTTAAGAAATCGTACGGACAGCAGTATTTTCGGTTTTTGGGACAACACTCTCTACGACTGACCAGATTATAGTTCAGAAACTTTTACTTGTGGAAGCCTTGATGGCTGAGTGGCCTAGGGGATCGGCACTGCTGGTCCTCCGAGGGTCGTGGGTTCGATTCCCGCTTGGGTCTATCGAAATGCTGAGTCATAAACTTAATAACTGTCAAAAGACGACTAAAAAAAAAAAAGGGCTCCTGAAATAGACACATAACTCCATGCAGATAGCTGTTCTGTGTTAACTGTGCCAGAAAACCATCAATTGTTTTTTTCGGGCTGTTGAGCTTCCCTAACAAATTCCTTACGAGTCATTTCGTGCCACACGACGAAGGGTTGATGGTCGCTTCACACCGTCAGCTTCATTAGTGAATTCGTGTTACAATGCAGTACACTGTCGATTACTTCCCTGTTACCTTTACCAAAGCTGACACCTTTACGGATTCGTTAAGATAAATGGCAGTTTAAGGCATAGGTTAGAGAACAGTCCTGAGCTAGATTATCCCGTCTGTCCTGTTGACAGGTAGTCGATAGACCTACAAAATAAATTAGTCTACGAGAATATTGTAAGACCCTAACTTCTTAATTGTCTGACACTAGGGCCATGTTGCTTGTCTTTATTGGTCCACGACTTAGCGCATTGTGGATTATTGTAGTGTGACCAAAGGTTTTCGAGGCGGATTCCACAAGCTATTTACTTCGTTTAGAATGTGTAAATGTAAAAAAAAAAAATTAAATTGTGAATGACAAAAGGTAGTATTTGGGCTTATAATCTCTATGACAGTAGGTACAAAGCACATCTCTATTTCATTACTTATGCAGTCCTCGTAAAAAATAAAATTTATTATTTAGGATGGTTAAAATAATATATTTAATTTAAATTTGTACACAACTCTTTTACTTTTGAATGAAGAAATCTAACATTTGGACTACCTAATCCCTATACCACAAGGTACACTATACAATGGTAGTATATTTATATCATTATAAGTGTAGACATCCAAAGTCTAAACCTGTGTGTTTATGTGAGTCTATATATTTATATTAATTGTTTTGTGGATTCGAACCCTGTGGTTCTGTTTGCAAAGTTGCATATTGATCTAAATGGAGTAGATCTGCAGATCAGTCTAATACAATACAGAATCAAAGAAAATGATTAAAGTCAGTGTAAGAGATTATATATACCGTATAATAAAGTTACAAATTAAAGCATTTGAAGATGCCAAAAATGTCGGAACTCTGAAGTCCTGTAGAAAGTTGACGCGGAAGTACCGTTAGACTTTTATTTTTTTAACACTGTAAACCATAAATAATGACTTTTTTTCAGACAGCGGGTATACTTCAATAGTTCCGTGAGATTAAATGTTATAGAATTGCCTCCAACGACCACACTATTCTATATCCTTGAATAAGGGAACGCGTTTCGATGGTTAATAACTAAGCGAACAAAGACAAGAAAAAATTATCCGCTTTATACCGCGTAAACCACAAGATAAACCTTGACAAAGTTGATAACACTTACCCCAGTTCACACGCTTTTAAACTTTTCGATGCGTGAAAACGGCAGGTTAGGAAATTTAGTGAAAACAATTGAATATGAATTATCAGAATTAACGTATATAAGTGGAATTCAGAGTAGGAAATGTCGGCGGAGAGACATTTAGGTCCCTACAGGAATTTCTATTCGCCAAACAGGAATTGTTAGCGGTAGATATTACGGTCTCGAGACGAATTACTTGAAATGTGTGTTAATAAGACTGTTCGTTTAATCAGCTGTGATAGATTGACTTGTCTATGTCTAAACTGTTTAGGCGATATAAAGATTTTCGTCAGACACAGGTTCAAATCCAGTGGAAGCTTTCTGCTTTTCTGACCTTCATTGATAAAAGATTAAACCGGAAGTGTCGAGCTACCTTCCGCTAGTGATACAAACGTGTACAGCCTGTATTCTCAAGATTTTGACATTTGTCCCAGGTCTGACCGTGTGCAAAAACTCGTTCATTTATGACGCTGACGATTTTGTAAACACGATTCAGTGGATAAAACAATCACGAACAGGCGCTTCCACATGTTAAGCATTATTTTCTCCCCTATCCAGCGTTTTTTTAACCATTATTCATTCCATAAGGTAAGTAGTTTTCGATGTTTTTCACATAAACGAGCATAATCACAGTGGTTACCTCATCCTACCTAATATTACGTATATTAGCACCAATGGAACTTTTCAACGTCTGGAAGAACACAAGTTAAGCAATGAAGAGAGCATAACCGGACAGAATTATCAGTGGATAAACAGGCAGGTCTCTAGAGGAGTCATTTAAATTTTATGTTAATTAGACTGTTTATTTAACCAGCTGGGATCTGCCAATTTGTCTGTGTCTGAAATGCTTAGTTGTTACAAGATTTTCCTTCAGACTCGAGTTCAAATCCCGGAGGGAGGGTTGCCCGCCTCTCTGCCCTTCGATGACAAAATATTCAACAAGAAACCTTCCGCGCAAGTGCGGCAGCTACAGACTCTAGATACTCTTATATGTTTGCTTCCTTGCTCAGTGTGTTGCGTTTTTTCCTCAAACGTATCGACTTCTTTCTGGTTAATGTCGAACAACACTTTCTGATTGTTTGCTTGGGGGTGTTTAGGCAGACATTAAATGGTTTCACATTCATATGAAGACGTGATAACGGAATGGGTGAACGAACACCAATATAGCCCGTATTTGCATTAATGATTCCCAGTTGAAGACCCCACGCACTGAATTAATTCAGCACCATGCATAGTTCGACAAGCATTCCTAACTTTCTATTCACGAACCTTTAATCAATAGAACACATTTCAATTATTAAAACATGAGGTTTTAGTTAAGAAATAATTTAAGAATGCAGCGCTTATCGATAGAATTCTTGTGGACAAAATGTATGCCACGGCAGAAAAGGATTTATACTTACAGAACTGTGCAATGTTAAATCATTGTAATGTCCGCATCGTACAAACTTGCACTTGCCGTTTTCTTTCAATACATATTGTCCATTTCATTGAATTCTTTGTGTAGTTTTTATCCAAACATTGTATCTGAAGAAACTCTGAGTGTCAAAAACTTGCTCCGTGAATATAATTTCAGAACGAGTTATCGAGTCATTGAGGGAGATTTTCGAATATGACGCCATCTTGCTAGTCTGATTGGTAAATAAAATTACTTGTAAAATGTTACCAATGCGTGATGTGGGCAGTTTTAATTAAAACACTATCTCAGAGAGTTCAATTTTTCTAAACAGAAATGGCAATCACGTAATTGAACATGTAAAAATCGGTTAGTGCAAAAACCTAAAATTTCCTTTTTTTAAAACTCAGTACTGTTCCGTATCGTTATAGGTCTATATGGATTATGTAGTAGACTAATGACGATGCAGAACGTTGTACCTTAATCGTAGGACCATTCTGCTGCGCGAAATAGAACAGTCTATGGATAAGCAGACACTGAAAAAGACTTTCAAACAAGTGTACAAACACGATAAAATGACACTACTTGATTAATTCCTATACAGTATATGTAATACCAATTCAAAATACGGCTCAACTACTAATTAAAGAGATTGTGGCCAAATTAGGAATTTGTTTACATTCGAATTACTTAAGAACAATAGACGGAGCTTAGTGACGTAAAAATTAGGTCGTCTTACTAGGTCAGACAAACATTAATTAGATTCGTAATCAGGCATAACTACTAGCAGAAATTTACATGTGTATTGAACCTGAAACCCATTCATGTGGAGACTAATTTCCTGTGATAATTAATTCTCATATGGTAACCTCTCTGACAGAACAATATAACTCGATCCTTGGATCTCTTCCTATACAAGTTACACCAAATTGAAGCGTAACAAAATATATCAAATAACATTTATGCCAGCATTGATATTCAGATCCTTGTAATGCAATAAAGAATTTCCCAAGACTGGTTTTTGCAATTATGTTTTATATTTTTTTGGGCCTGTGTTTGATTATAGGCTCAATGAAAATGTAGTCATGCGTCATCTGCAGACCAAACGGATTTTGCTGTTGATAGATATCACTGTTCACAAATAGGTCTATCGCGACGCGGGTAGGAATGATTTTAATTGGTCAGTTGCAATTGTTTTGTGACCACCGAATCAAGAATGAACAAGAGGGTCTTGTGCTGATTAATAACCCCAACAGCTTTAGATATTCATCTTTGGGCTATTGTTTACTTGCAATACGATATCGATAAGCATCACCCTTCGTTCTTGATATTCAGCCCAAGAGAATGGTCGGCTGCAATTGCTTATCTGCTTAACCAATTCAGTATAAGTATGGGGGTCTGTGTAGACGAATGACTTTGCAAGCTTTAGATATCAAAGATCCTCAGATAATTGCCGTACTATGACAATATACACCACTTTTCATTATAAACCCGATCGTCCAAAGGATTGACCTTTCCATATATGGTCAAATGTAATGGCCTTTTAATCATACCAATTGCATATAACATGCCCTCTTTGTTCAGCTAAAGACTGCAAACATTTTGGTAATAATACGCGGTCTATTATTATTTTTATGTTTATCCTTACTTACACGTATCCAACATATTTACTTATAGATGTGGATGATTAACGGGTATCCAAACGGGATCAAGCCGGCAGTTTGGCTCGGCATATCATGCATAATTGTTGTACTATTCTTATAGCTGTTATTGTTCATACTTATTTAGTCAGACTACTGTAATTTAGCGTTACTTCCTCTGTGCTGTTATGTAGATGTTTCGTTCTTGATGCTTTGTCGTGATCTCCGACCTAAGACTACATTAGGCAATTAGTGAAACTTAATTGCAGTTAACGGTATCGTATAATAAGGTCCAGTCGGTACTCCGGTTTGATATACTGTCGGTTATCTTATTTCATCTGTAAAGCTAAAGTATTTTGATATTGATAAACATAGCTGATCATAAGGGGCCAATCATCCAACTGATCAAATATAGTATATATGGCCAACCGTTATTGCTTTTAAACAAGCAATACAGTACTTAATGACTTTTTGAAAATACTAGTTCGGCAAAAGTACGCGAATCTTGCATAGACTACGAAAACCTAAGTCTTCAAATGCGGCATTAAATTCAAAACCTGTAATTGATTTTCATCCCAGCATTTTGAGGGGATCTTTTCTACATCATTGACGGGCTGTGTCTTGGACAATATGTCGTTATTTATTAGCAATACATGGTATGCATTACTGTTCATCGCAGAACAAACCGCTCGGGTGGTAAAGTGTATCCTTGTTCCCGTTGGTTCTGACCATCTAATCACCAGCTTATTCCCGAAGGATTCGACGTGAGACGTACATGGTTCCCTATAATTGACTGTTAACAACGCTAGTTCAAGACAAGCGAATAGCTGTAGACTGCACACGTCTAAGTAACCAAGGTTGATACTACACATTATAGCGATAGCATAAAGACAGGCATTTCTTTTTAAGTTGGGTTTCTCACCAATTAGACTGCTATTTAGTTTTTCTTTCATACCATTGCAAATAGTTTGTGATTGTTATCGAAGGTCCATACATAATAGTTATAACTTATCGATGGGTACCTCTTCCATTGTCCGTCTGTGTTCCATGGAGTGACATACAAATTAACACAACTGTGACAAGAATATCTGATGGAAAATCACATTGATCGGTTAACGATAGAAATAAGGGGATGGACATCAATTACAGCTTGACGTTTGGGTGACGTCGCACGGCTAAACGTTTGTGTTTTCCCCTTAAAAAATGATTATAAATTAGAGACAATTGATAAACAAAATTGGAAGGGTGCAAATAAATTCAGACGAGATATGTCTTGCATTTACTTAAAGCCGGAGATTTAGTCTTTTATTCCACAACATGTTAAACTAACGTCAAGTAAAGTTATTGGTGAATTTTCGTCTCTTCGAAACAGTTACGATAAAACTATTTCCAGCAAAAGAAGTGAGGTAATTTTCAGACGAGACGTACTTTTTCTGCTCTAAAAAAAGAAGAAACCCCCGTTGTTACATACCCTTGTTGGAAGCTACTACATCTCCTCTTTTTTCTAGTCAGACGCGCTTAAAATGAGACAAAACGGTTGCAGAACGAAGAAGCGTGTGAATGATTGAGAAGGGGAGTAAACTGTCTCTAATATAACCGGATGAGGCTGCACTACTTAATATAGTCCCCAAAATGGAAATTGAACTTGAGAAGGGACATGAATTTCATAGTGAATTGAGACCAAACATAAATTTTATCTTCTCAAACCGGAGAAAGCTCTTTTGTTAAAACGTTTATAGCTTTCTTGAATCTCCTTGAAGCTGTCGCCTCTTCTTTTCTCTTCGAAACCGTCTCTGAGACAGGCAGGATGATTCTAGAATTAAGAAGTGTGCTAATTGAGTTGGGACCGGACCTCTGGAACAATTAGGTTTCCATAAATGAGAAACTACTCCATAGGGACATCATACTAGCCGTACCATTCCTAGTAATTCAAGATCAACTATAACAGATCAATAAACAACTAGATAGTACCAAATGACAACATGCAGGCCAATACGATAAGATATAGTTAAGGTCTGATTCATTGTTGGTTTGTCTTATCCTCTGGAAACATAGACCGAACATATTATGTTTGTATTTTATTGGGTATTCGATTGGAAGGCAATTTGGTATTACCGGTGTTTAGTGGAAACCCGGACCTTAAACTTGTAACAAAGCACCTTACGATCTCCACAGGCAACAATAAATGTGTGTTATAAATCCAAAGTCTATAAGAAGAAAATTGATTGTTTCGTTGATGTTTTTTTTGCAACATTTTTAACTGACAATGGGCGAAGCTGTAACTGTTGTCTTCGAAGCCGTTTCTAACTAGATGGGTAATGTTCAAAACAGAGAAACATGCTTAGGGATTTGAGTAGACAAACAAGAATAACATCTCTAGCCACAGATAGCCAAATTCCATATTGATTCCATAAGATAAGTAGGTTTCGATGTTTTGCTTCCAAAGTAGCATAACCACAGTGGTTACCTCATCCTACCTAATATTACGTATACCACGAGCAGGCCCTGGACAAAATTAAAATCATCATTCAGTATGGACCAATAAAACTTTTTTACGCCTGGAAGAACACAAGTTAAGAAATGAAGAGAGTGTAACCGGACAGAATTATCAGCGGATAGACAGGCAGGTCTCTAGAGGAGTCGCTTCAATTGTATGTTAATTTGACTGTTTATTTAACCAGCTGTGATCTGTTGTTTTGTATGTGGCTGAAATGCTTAGTTTTTAAAGGGTTTCCTTCAGACTCGAGTTCAAATCCCGGAGGGAGGGTTGTCTGCCTCTCTGCTCCTGGATGAAAAAAGATTCAACAAGAAGCGTCGAGCTGCCTTCCGCCCAAGTGGGACAGCTGCAGTCTCTAGATACTCTTATATGTTTGCTTCTTTGGAAAGTGGACATATCTTTGTCGCTCAGTGTGTAAAGCGCTTATCGGTAGAATTCTTGTGGACAAAATGTATGCCACGCGGCAGAAAAGGATTTATACTTACAGAACTGTGCAATGTTAAATCATTGTAATGTCCGCGTCGTACAAGGCGATGCGGACACAACACTTGCACTTACCGCTTTCTTTCAATACTTATTGTCCATTTTATTGAATTTTTTTGTGTAGTTTTTATAAAAAATATTGTATTTGAAGAAACTCTGAGTGTCGAAAACATGCTCCGTGGCTATAATTTCAGAACAAAATTCGACTTATTGATTGTCAAATAAAATTACTTGTAAAATGTTACCAATGCGTGATGTGGGCAGTTTTAATTAAAACACTATCTCAGAGAATTCAATTCTTCCAAACAGAACTGGCAATGACTTAATTGAACATGTAAAAATCGGTAAGTGCAAGAACCTAAAATTTCATTTTTTTTAAATTATGTACTGTTCTGTGTCGTTATAGGCCTATATGGATTACGTAGTAGACAAATAACGATACAGAACTCATCACCTTAACCGTAGGGCCATTCTGCTGCGTGAAATAGAAGAGTATATGGATCAGTAGACGCTGAAAAGACTTTCAAACGAGTCTACAAACACGAGAAACTGACACTACTTGATTATTTCCTATACAGTATATGTATTACCAATTCAAAATACGACTCAACTTCTAATTAAAGAGATTGTGGCCAAATTAGGAATTGTTTACAGTCGAATGACTGAAGGTTAATGGACGGAGCTTCGTGAAGTAAAAAGTATGCCTTCTTACTAGGTCAGACAAACATTAATTAGATTCGTAATCAGGTAAAACTACTAGCAGAAATTTACATGGGTATTGAACCTGAAACCCATACATGTGGAGACTTATTTCCTGTGATAAATAATTCCATGCGGTATCCTCTCTGACTGAACAATATAACTTGATCCTTGGATCTGATCCTATATAAGTTACACCAAATTGATTTTGTTTGTTTGTTTGATTGGTGTTTAGCATCGTACTTAAAGGTATTTAATTTATATAGCGACGGATTCCTCACTACTCAATACGGCTGAAAACCGGGAGGAAACCTCGTAAAAACCGCCCCTGCGATTGCCGAAGTCACCTCGTGTGACTCCCTCATATACCTCAGGTCCACTGGGAGACTTGAGCCGTGCAGTACATCGAAGAAGGATCTGCAGTCAGACGTGCTAACCACTGAGCCACGGCACGGGCCCCTACACCAAATTGAAGCGTAACAAAATATATCAAATAACATTTATACCAGCATTGATATTTAGATCCTTGCAATGCAATACAAAATTGCCCAAGACTGTTTTTTGCAATTAAGTTTTATATTATATTTTGCCTGTGTTTGATAATAGGCTTAATGAAAATGTAATCATGCGTCATCTGCTGACCCAACGGATTTTGCTGTTGATAGATGTCGCTGTTCGCAAATAGGTATGTCGCAATGAGGGTAGGAATGATTATATTTGGTCCGTTGCAATAGTGTTGTGACCATCACCGAATCAAGAACGAGTAAGAAGGTTTGATTAATAACCCCAACAGCTTTAGATATTCATCTTTGGGCTCTTGTGTACTTGCAATACGATATCGATAAGCATCACCCTTCGTTCTTGATATTCGGCCCAAGAGAGTGGTTGGCTGTAATTGCTTATCTGCTTAACCAATTCAGTATAAGTATTGGGATCTGTGCAGACGAATGACTTTATAAGCTTTAGATATCAAAGATCCTCAGATAATTGCAGTACTATGCCGATATACATCACTTTTAATTATAAAACCAATCGTCCAAAGGATTGACCTTTCCATATATGGTCAAATGTAATGACCTTTTAATCATACCAATTGCATATTACATGCCCTCTTTGTTTAGCTAAAGACTGCAAACATTTTGGTAATAATACGCGGTCTATCCTTATTTTTATGCTTATCCTTACTTACACGTTTCCAACAAATTTACTTTTGGATGTGGATGATGAACGGGTATCCAAACGGGATCAAGCCGGCAGTTTGGCTCGGCATATCATACATAATTGTTGTACTATTCTTATAGCTGTAATTGTTCATACTTATTTAGTCAGACTACTGTAATTTAGCGTTACTTCCTCTGTGCTGTTATGTAGATGTTTCGTTCTTGACGCTTTGTCGTGATCTTCGACCTAAGACTACATTAGGCAATTAGTTAAACTTAATTGCAGTTAACGGTATCGTATAATAAGCTCCAGTCGGTCTCCGGTTTGATATACTGTCGGTTATCTTATTTCATATGTAAAGCTAAAGTATTTTGTTATTGCTAAACATAGCTGATCATGAAGGGTCCATCATTCTACTGATCAAGTATAATATATATGGTCAACCGCTATTGCTTTTAAACAAGCATTACATTACTTAATGACTTTTTGAAAATACTACTTCGGCAAAAGTACGCGAATCTTGCATAGACCAATGACTACGGAAGCCTAAGTCATCAAATGCGACTTTAAATTCACCAGCAGTAATTGATTTTCATCCCAGCATTTTGATGGGATCTTTTCTACGACTGACGGCTGGGTCTTAGACAATATGTCCTTATTTATTAGCAATACACGTTTGATATGCATTACTGTTCATCGCAGGACAAGCCGCTCGGGTGCTAAAGTGAATTCGTGCTCCCGTTGGTTCTGACCATCTAATCAACAGCTAATTCCCAAAGATTCGACTTAGGCTGCACACGTTTAAGTAACCAAGGTCCTTAGCGTGTTGATACTACACATAATAGCGAAAGCATAAAAACAGGCATTTCTTTTAAAGTAGGATCTCTCACCAATTAGACTGCTATTTAGTTTCAGATAGTCTACTGCAGTTGCTTTTCTTTCATACCATTGCAAATAGTTTGTGAGTGTCAACGAAGGTCCATACGTAATAGTTATAACATATCGAGCGTACTTCTTGTAATGTCCGTCTGTGTTCCATGGAGTGACATACAAATTCCCAAAGATGTCATAAGAATCTCTGATGGAAAATCCCTTTTATTGCTCGACGGTAGAAATAAGGGGAAAGGGAACAATTATAGCTTGACGTTTGGGGGATGTCACACGGCTAAACGTTTGTCTTCTTCAAATTAAAAACTGATTCTAAATTAGAGACAATTGATAAAAAATCGGAAAGTTGCAAATAATTTTTTCTGAAAACAGAAGTCTTGTAATTTGTTATCTCAACGTTACGCGAAGTTATTACTGAATATGCGTCTCTTCGAAACCGTTGCGATACAAACTATTTCCAGCACAAGAAGTGCGGAAATGCTCTATTCTAAAAGTTCTGTATTCCATAACATCTTACATACCCCTTGTTGGATGCTACTACACCTTCTTTTTTTTCAAGTCATAAGCGCTTAAAAATTAGACAAAACGGTTGCAGAATGAAAAGCGAATGGTATGTGAAGGGGAGTTAACTGTCCCTTATAAATCCGGAAGAGACTGCACTACTTCATATAGTCCCCGAAATTAAAATTGAACTTGAAAGGGGACATGAATTGAAAGTGACTTGAGACCAGACATAACTTTTAATCTTCTCAAACCGGTGAAAGTTATTTTGTTAAAGCTTTGGTACCTTTCGTGAATCTTCCTGGAGCTATCACCGTCTCTTCTTTTCTCTTCGAAACCGTCTCTGATACAGGCAGAATGATTCCAGAATTAAGAAGTGTGCTAATTGAGTTGGGACTGGACCTCTGAAACAATTATGTTTCAATACATGAGAAACTACTCCATAGGGACATCATACTAGCCGTACCATTCCTAGTAATTCAAGTTTAACTATAACAGATCAATAAATAACTAGATAGTACCGAATGGCAACATGCAGGCCAATACGATAAGATATAATACATGCCTGCTTCACTGCTGGTTTGTCTTATCCACTGGAAATATATACCGAACATATTATTTTATTTTTTTTATTGTGTATTCGATTTTAAGGCAATTTGGCATTGCAGGTGTTTAAAGGAAACCCGGACCTTAAATTTGCAACAAAGCACTTTGCGATATCTACAAGCAACAATAAATATGCGTTATAAACCCAAGGTCTACAATAGGAAAAATGATTGATTCTTTGCAGTTGTTTTGCAACATTTTAAACTGACAATGAGTGAAGCTGTAACTCTTACCTCCGGGGCCGTTTCTAACAAGACAGAAAGGTTTACAATAAAGAAACTACAACACAAATGTCTATTTAGACAAACAAAGGTATGCAGAATATAACTCAATTAGATTTCGGACAAAACGGTTGGACATTAAAACTGGATTAAATGAAAAATAGTCGCTGAACACCGAAATAACTCTAGCCAATGATATCCCATAAGCGGCACAATAATGACGTTTTTAGACAACAAAATCGATTGAATGGACTTTTCGAAAATCAACCAAAAAAAAAACGATGTCCTGCTTCCAATAATTATCACTTCGTTCAGTAGAGTCAACGAAGTAAAGCGTCTGTATGAAAGGTATAATGGACCGACATTCGCCACATGCCGGACACTGTTCTACTGTTATCCGAAGAGAACAATGGACTGTTGGAACGATCCATTCAATCGTCGTTGGCAAAATATTATGTCGCTATGACAACATCTAATGAAAATGTTTTTAGTAGGTTTTCGTAACAAGTGCTTTCATATACTAAAGATAATTATTTTCGTTTTTTTAATTTCTCCTAATGTAGTCTTCGAAATTAGTCGCAAAAAGGCAACATGAATCATTTCATACGTCTCTGTATCGATGTCGATTATGCAGGTATTAAAATCAATAAACCAAGTTACAATAATAACATATTTCGTTTCTTTCAACGACAAAACAATGTGCTCAAACGATGCAGTAAACATAGAAGTGACATGTACAAGAAATTACAGTTAAAACCAGAGCAAATAAAAAAATAAAAAAAATAAATACTCTGCAGAAATTAGAATGCTGGGATACCAGGCCACGATTACTATTACTAGTTGACCTTACTGATATTAAAACAAATATTGTGGAATGATACAGATATCTACATATGAGAGAATCTTAAGTTGATTAAACAGGACCAATTTCTCACTGACTTTGAAGCCATGCTTTAATCTTGGCTTTAATTTGCGTATTGGAAGGGCTGTTTAAAACAACAGAACTGACCAATGCCTTCCTGTCTCCATCACATTGGAATACGGAAGGGTGACATCAAAGAGATCAATGGCGGAATTTGTCATTCATCACGTCAGGCAGATTAAACATGTCATAGACACCTTTGTGGTCTGCCAATTTATTTTAAATCCGTTGGCTTAGCTATCACCTGATCCAATTTTTTGCTACACGATCGTTAAAGTCAGGTTAAAGTCAGCCAGAATGTTTGGAGTCCAAATATTCGTTGGGTCTGTTTCGAGGTCTAAATGTAAGTGTGAATCATATAGCCAGTGTATTAGTATAAGAATAAACGTTCTTGGATAGAAATTGTCTTATAATGTTTATCTCAAAATTTATCTCAGTCTCAGTGTATTAGTATTGGAATAAACGTTCCAGGATAGGAATTGTCTTATAATGTTTATCTCAGAATTTATCTCAGCCTCAGTGTATTAGTATTAGAATAAACGTTCCAGGATAGGAATTGTCTTATAATGTTTATCTCAGAATCTATCTCAGACTCAGTGTTTTAGTATCAGAATAAACGTTCTAGGATAGGAATTGTCTGATAATGTTTATCTCAGAATTTATCTCAGTCTCAGTGTATTAGTATCAAAATAAATGTTCCTGGATAGGAATTGTCTGATAATATTTATCTCAGAATTTATCTCATTCTCAATGTAGTAGTATAGGAATAAACGTTCCATGATAGGAATTGTCTTATAATGTTTATCTCAGAAATTATCTCAGTCTCAGTGTATTGGTATCAAAATAAACGTTCCAGGATAGGAATTGTCTGATAATGTTTATCTCAGAACTTATCTCAGTCTCAGGGCATTGGTATGAGAATAAACGTTCCAGGATAGGAATTGTCTGATAATGTTTATCTCAGAATTTATCTCAGCCTCAGTGTATTAGTATCAGAATAAACGTTCCAGGATAGAAATTGTCTGATAATGTTTATCTCAGAAATTATCTCAGTCTCAGTGTATTAGTATCATCAGAGTAAACGTTCCAGTCTAGGAGTTTTCTGATAATGTTTATCTCGGAATTTATCTCAGTCTCAGTGCATTGGTATGAGAACAAACGTCCCAGGATAGGAATTGTCTTATAATGTTTATCTAAGAATTTATCTCATTCTCAGTGTATTAGTATCAGAGTAAACGTTCCAGGATAGGAATTTTCTGATAATGTTTATCTCAAAATTTATCTCATTCTCAGTGTATTAGTATTAGAATAAACGTTCCAGGATACGAATTGTCTGATAATGTTCATCTCAGAATTTATCTCAGTCTCAGTGTAGTAGTATCAGAATAAACGTTCCAGGATAGGAATTGTCTTATAATGTTTATCTCAGAATTTATCTCAGCCTCAGTGTATTAGTATTAGAATAAACGTTCCAGGATAGGAATTGTCTTATAATGTTTATCTCAGAATCTATCTCAGACTCAGTGTTTTAGTATCAGAATAAACGTTCCAGGACAGGAATTGTCTGATAATGTTTATCTCAGAATTTATCTCAGTCTCAGTGTATAAGTATCAAAATAAATGTTCCTGGATAGGAATTGTCTGATAATGTTTATCTCAGAAATTATCTCATTCTCAATGTAGTAGTATAGGAATAAACGTTCCATGATAGGAATTGTTTTATAATGTTTATCTCAGAAATTATCTCAGTCTCAGTGTATTGGTATCAAAATAAACGTGCCAGGATAGGAATTGTCTGATAATGTTTATCTCAGAATTTATCTCAGTCTCAGTGTATAAGTATCAGAATAAACGTTCCAGGATAGGAATCTTCTTATAATGTTTATCTCCTAATCTATCTCAGGCTCAGTGTTTTAGTATCAGAATAAACGTTCCAGGATAGGAATTGTCTGATAATGTTTATCTCAGAATTTATGTCAATCTCAGTGTATTAGTATCAAAGTAAATGTTCCAGGCTAGGAATTGTCTTATAATGTTTATCTCAGAATTTATCTCATTCTCAATGTAGTAGTATAGGAATAAACGTTCCAGGATAGGAATTGTCTTATAATGTTTATCTCAGAATTTATCTCAGTCTCAGTGCATTGGTATGAGAATAAACGTTCCAGGATAGGAATTATCTGATGTTTATCTCAGAATTTATCTCAGTCTCAGTGTATTAGTATCAGAATAAACGTTCCAGGATAGGAATTGTCTGATAATGTTTATCTCAGAATTTATCTCAGTCTCAGTGTATTAGTATCATTAGAGTAAACGTTCCAGTCTAGGAATTGTCTGATAATGTTTATCTCAGAATTGATCTCAGTCTCAGTGCATTGGTATGAGAATAAACGTCCCAGGATAGGAATTGTCTTATAGTGTTTATCTCAGAATTTATCTCAGTCTCAGTGTATTAGTATCAGAGTAAACCTTCCAGGATAGTAATTTTCTGATAATGTTTATCTCAGAATTTATCTCAGTCTCAGTGTATAAGTATCAGAATAAACGTTCCAGGATAGGAATCTTCTTATAATGTTTATCTCCTAATCTATCTCAGGCCCAGTGTTTTAGTATCAGAATAAACGTTCCAGGATATGAATTGTCTGATAATGTTTATCTCAGAATTTATGTCAATCTCAGTTTATTAGTATCAAAATAAATGTTCCAGGATAGGAATTGTCTTATAATGTTTATCTCAGAATTTATCTCATTCTCAATGTAGTAGTATAGGAATAAACGTTCCAGGATAGGAATTGTCTTATAATGTTTATCTCAGAAATTATCTCAGTCTTAGTGTATTAGTATCA
>JAVFBZ010178839.1:0-15591 GCA_032466195.1 Katharina tunicata
TTAACTTGTCTCCCCAATCATGGTTTAACATGTCTCCCCAATCATGGTTTAACATGTCTCCCCAATCATGGTTTAACATGTCTCCCCAATCATGGTTTAACTTGTCTCCCCAAGCATGGTTTAACATGTCTCCCCAATCATGGTTTAACTTGTCTCCCCAAGCATGGTTTAACATGTCTCCCCAATCATGGTTTAACTTGTCTCCCCAAGCATGGTTTAACTTGTCTCACCGATCATGGTAGAAGTTGCCTCCACATTCATGGTAGAACTTCGCTTCCCAGCCATTGTAGAACTTGTCTCCTCGTTTATTGTAGAACTTGTCTCATCGATCATGGTAGAAGTTTTGTTGTTGGTCTTTTTAATACCAAACAAACAGTCATTATATGCAATTCTCTCTTGATCGCAGGAATACTGGTTGGGGTAATGGTGCCAAGTCTAGCCTAGCTATGATGGTTTTCACCTGTCCGTCTTTCATGGAAAAACTGGGGCCGGCCCTTATTCGAACTTACGTGAATGTGGACGTTGTCGAAGGACTGGACGTTGACAAAGACGAGTTTGATAAATACACCTCAAGGTATAATATTTATAATTATCCAGCAATGTGTTATTGGCATTGTCAGGGGTGAAATTTGAAAGGCTTAATCTTAACAATCAATCAAACAAATGGACGAGTGTGGGATTAATACTTGTTACGCCGCCCAAGAATAAGTGAAATAGTCTTCAATAGGGAGACAATTAAACCACTCGTAAATTTAACAAAATAATACATCTGATTTGACACATAACCAACTTTGGCTTTGTTTTACAGAGCCGAGATTACTCTACTTGTTCAGGAATTATGGGACAGATTTGATTCAAGAACGTCCATTTTGAAATTGGTCGGTACAAAACTATTTCAGGCAAGTTGATTTCTTGTATGAAGAACAATCTTCAAATACAGGTGTAACTTTGTATCACAGAATGCTAATTAGTTGTAGTGTCCTGTTTTTGTTAATGTTATGTTAATGTTTTGTCCTGTCTTCCATGTTGCCAGCGTCGTTTACGGTGGTTTTCTTCATCAATTGTGCTGGAACGCCGTCATATAAGTGAAATAAATTTGAGTACGGCATAAAACCCCAATCAAACAAACAAACATGATGATAAAATACTGGCTGGCTTAACAGACTTAAAAACAATTGCTTTAACGATAAAACAGGTTAAGTGCAGTTAACTTGCAAACACATACATGTAGATTCAAAATGAAATTTATACAAAATCAACTTTAGAGGCTTGGGTTCTGTGAAGGCTTACTTTAATGTTTATCTTTTTGTATGTCGAAACTCCCTTGTTATAATTTTGGAGAGCTGAATGCTGATTTTAAAACAATTCATCAAAAACATAAAAACTCAAGGTATTTATGGTTTTCATTTCTTAAAAAGTCATGAAAACATGATTCCTGTAATGTAGACCCCTTGGGCATACATGTAGGTGGCCCCTTGGCACCAGCCATAAGGTTACACGGGCAAAAATTGGTAGGTCTGACCGTCTGAGCCGAATCTGATCCGGATTATATTTGTTTTTGCGTTTACACGGGCAGAAAAATGTGGACTATTCTGATATTTGCTAGACATGCTAGATAAACAATAATCCGCACCAGTTAAGTTCACCTACAGGTTTTCTTGGAATGCCGTGACGTTTTTCTATTGTGTAGCCGCTCGCTTAAGCTAGCTGGCAGTGTTCCAACATTCCCTCGACGCTTGCTGGCAGGGCTGTGGAAGGTGCGAACTAAAAAAGGCAGCTCTGGTGCGGATCAGAACCGGTTCAGTTTAGTTCATCTTTTCGATGCACATGTAACCGTGTCTATATTGTTCACATGTACATGTAAGTCATCAGCAGGAGGAAAGTAATGTAAAAAAGGAAAATGAACAAATTGATATTCATGTGAGAAACCAGAAAGCTAACAGCACAATTAACATAAATGTTTATACAGCTTATGCTTATTCTAGGACTAATCAAATCAGTGTGGATTGGTTTCAAATTTTTCAAATATTTTATATTGAAATATTTATCTGAGTTCTACTCGCAAACAGATCGAACAGGCTCCATCGCGCTTAATTTGACAACTGGAATAAGAAGACGTAGAACCAATTTTTACAGGTAGAATATTAGGGTGGTCCAAATTTAGTCTGACATTTTATTTTATTTTTCCTTTCAGAATTTCTTGGGCTCGGTTCTGAACACGCTGCTGTATATGCTTCATGACGCCCTTACAAGAGTGGCTAACATTAGAAAGATGGAACAGGCTAAAGATAACGGTACGCAAATGGTTTTATAAACATACTTTTATATTTATTTGGTCTGTGTTTAGCATCATATTCCAGGGTATTTTCACTCTTATAACTAATTAGGACACATATAGCAATGTTTGATGGATTGGTGTTTAACACTGTGCTCAAGTGTACACTGTATTTTAACTTATATGAGCGCTGTATTCCAACAGTAGACAACGACTCTTTACACATCAATAAAATGTGTAGTCACTTTAGTGTTTTTACTGTTGGAAAGATTATGTTCCTCCAGTCCTAAGTATGACAGCATGACTATAATCTGGAAACATACTGCCCTTAGCCAGAAGAAGTCTCTTGAACCTGGCTGTGATCTGTGTAGCCATGTGCGCTCTCTGACTAAGGGCTGAATGGTCAGAGAGTAGTCATGCTGTCCATTCTTAGCACTTGAGGAAAATTATTTTCTAACAAACCCAAGAAAATAGACCCACACACTCCACATTTCATGGTTGTGTTTACCCCTGTTAATTACTGCTGGAGTACACTGCTGTCGCATACGTGAAATACCACAGAACATGAGTTGAACACCCATCGGGGCCACGCCGTGGCTCCATGGTAGAGCGTGGGACTTACAGAGTCCCCTTCACTGTACTCTGAATAGGTTCGATCCCCAGTAGACCTTAGGTATATAAGGGTAGCTTTCCGGTTGCTGTGGATTTCGTTGGGTGGTTTTTATGCCTTTTTCTCTCTGTTTTCCACCATATACTGGCAACACAAATTCGTCATAAAGATGAAATACTCTTGATTGATACTTTAGACACAAATCTTATAAATAAACACACCAATCATTGATTCAAACAACCATAGCCACATGCCAAGTCTACCTGCGCGACTAACAGGCATGACAGGCAGGTCTGAAATCTGTGTGGGGGTCTTTGGATGGGAGCCTCCTGGGCCCTGGTATTCTCAGAACTAAGGGGTAACAGGAAGCTGATTTGTTGTGTCCTGTTTTAAGTTCTGTACATGTATAGTATTAGTGTCTTCTTTGTTGCCAGTGTTGTTTAGGACTGTTTCTTTGAACGATTGGGCTGGCACGCCATTATACATGTATAAATGAAATTACCACGTAAAACCCCAATCAAACAAGTAAAATCAAATCTCGGTAATTGTTTAACAATAAGTTGTTCTCTACAGCTGTGATTACACAGACAAAAATTGGTGGGTCTGAGCCATTTCTTATCCAGATTAGATTGTTATGTTAACAGAGTCGGGTGGTTGACGAGAGCTTCCTGTACCCTGGAGCTCTCTGAGCGATGGAAATTCGAGAAGTCGATATGTTTCAATGTCCTGTTTCTGTTCCTTGCAAATTTCCTACAATGTTTTTGATGGCCAGTGTTGTTTAGGTTGGTTTTCTTCACCCAATGTGCTGGCACATCGTTATATGAGTGAAATAACCTTAAGTAAAACCTAAACCCCAATCCAACACACAAAGTGAATCAACAGTCAAAAATGGTAGCCTAACCCATCTGGCTAAAACTGCCAAACTTTTTTTTTGAACTCACTCATTTAATTGTCGGTTGCAGTTGAGGAATGGCAAAGATTGTCTCTGAGAGAAAGGACTGAGAAAGACATGTTTTTGAAACGCGAAGAAGAAGCTGCCAAAGTATTTATGAAAAGTGTGAGTAATAAATATATTGTTTAACTTGATTAAGTGACATTAATTTACATGTAGAAGCTGTGGAAATATTACCAACAAAAACATAACTTTCTTGGCAACTAGGCAGAAACATAGCTTGCATGTATCGATACACCCAGACGTTATGTTTTTGTAATACACCTTTGTCCTTGACCTTGTGACGTTAAACACAGAAGCTAACTTCCCTCATTGGACGCGGATTGACCAGACTCGATGTGGACTGGACGCGGATTGTCTGAACATAAGACGCACATCGCCCACGACTTGTAAACGATCGCCCTCGGATTGTAGCCTTCATTAAATCAGTGTATTCGCTGCTTTTTGGCAATTATTTACTGATCATGGCAAACACTATCTGGTTCGCCATTATGTCTTTGCAGTTATAGGTGTACACGAAAACATGAACCATGCGAAGATCTGGCCGTCTTTTAAAAATATGTGAAATTTATTTTAGGACCTGTGCTAGCCAAAATACGGCCGCTCATCAGTAATAATTGACCACAAATAATATGTAATAAAAAAAGTTGTAATATTGTTTTGATATTATTAATGAACGAAAAAACCTGTGAAGTCCACTTGTGGTGTTTACAGCTGTAGTTCGATACTTGGTAGTCGCCTGAGCCCGGCTTCATCCGGGTCGTCCGATTTTGTTTTCACAGTAAATCATAACAAATTAAATCAGGTTAGCTTTTCGTTAAATAAATAAAATATTGCAAGTGGACACTCGATCCGCGTCATGTTTAAACTGGATGCGGATCGATTAGAAACGACACGCACATCACCCGAGGAGCACCCGAGGATTGGTGGCTTACAATGTGCGTCTCGGACGCGGATTTGTATCTGACGAGTCGCGACTTGAGGGAAGTTTAGCTTCTGTGCGTACTGTAGACCTGGAAACATCTGACTTTCGGTATAGCAACATTTGAATTTTACATATCACCTAGACCTAGCAACATTGAAACAGAGAATCTAGACTCAAATGTAGCATATTAGCAAAATAGGCAGTTGTGAGAGCCGACATGTACCGTAACTTTTCATCATATGACCTTGACCTGAAAACTATGACCTTGATGTAGAAATATTTGGTTGAGCATGTCCTCGACTGACACCAACCTAACTTTGGTCAACTATTAGTCATGACAGAACTATGTGTTTAATAAATGTGTTGTGGTGTCCTGTTTTGTAAATGTTTTGTCCTGCCTTGCCTGTTGCCAGCTTCGTTTACGGTGGGTTTTTTCACCGAATGGGCTGGCACGCCATCATATCATCTTGAGTACAGCAGTTGATCGACTTTATTTTGAATGATTCAGAAAATATGTTTAACACTTGTGCTGAAATATCACGTTTTATTTTAAAATTTTAGGCAAATAACACATTGGACTTTGTTGAATTTTTGACAAAAACTGAAATAGTGGCCACATGTTTCACCAGACAGCCTTTATCTCACCGTGCCGCTAATGCTGTAAGTATTTCTCTTTAGGTCAATTGTTCAAACATAGTCCCTCTCTATGTAAGATTATTTTGGTGAAAAAAAAAATCAATTCAATTTGCTCTGTTGCCATTCTTTGTTTTCAGTTATGTGAAATATTAAGCGTTCGCTGAATGGGTTGTCTTCTACGTTGGCAATACATTTTGTCACACTTCACCTATGATATTTCTACTGTCAAGGTATTTACATGAATTAAGGAAGGTTTCGTGGGGCTGCGGAGATCGCTAGTGTTTTCTGCAAGGGTTCTTCTCAGTTCTCCACCATGCATGCACAAGCAATACAATACAAACATGAAATAAATTTGTTAGATAGGTATAGGGCTTTTACCGATGATATCATTTATTTTCTTCTTTTTTTCTTCAGATCTTAGGCTTCCTAGATTCCTTGTGTGGAGCAAAATCTATGGACTACAAAGTCAAAGATGAACAAAAGTAAATACATTTTTTTTTTTTTAAATTTCACATTTTTATTTGTTGTATTGAGCACTCAAATTAGACTTAAAGCAGAGAAGTACATGTAGCTGGACCAGTTTTTAAATCATACATGTACATGCCTCTATTGTGTAAATATTGATCGATTCCTTGGTGTTTAACACCGTGTTCAAGGGTATTTCACTTATATGACGGCGCTGTATTCCAAAAGTAGACAGTGACTCTTAACACAACCGTAAAATGTGAAGTCACTTCAGTGTTTTTGCTGTTGGAAGGATAATTTTCCGCCATTGCTAAGTATGACAGCATGAATATAATCTAAAAACATACTGCCCTTAGCCAGAGAGCATCGTGTAAATAGATCTTACAATAATCGTTAAAGAAAGATTTGCCAGTCAAATGGAGAGTGCATTCCAGTGAGCATTACAGCCTGTCTGCTGAGGATAAGAACACCCTGATGAACGCTGTCATTGTTGATCATTGTTGATCATTGTTGATCATTGGTGATCATTGGTGATCATTGTTACGGTTTGTTTCGGGCTGGTAATATTACCTTTTCTCGGGAATTTGGGTAGGAGCTTCCTGTGTCCTTGGGTGGGAGTTTCCTGTGTCCTTGGGTGGGAGCTTCCTGTGGCCTTGGGTGGGAGTTTCCTGTGTCCTTGGGTGGGAGCTTCCTGTGGCCTTGGGTGAGAGTTTCCTGTGTCCTTGGGTGGGAGCTTTCTGTGTCCTTGGGTAGGGGTTTCCTGTGTCCTTGGGTGGGAGTTTCCTGTGTCCTTGGGTGGGAGTTTCCTGTGTCCTTGGGTGGGAGCTTCCTGTGTCCTTGGGTAGGGGTTTCCTGTGGCCTTGGGTAGGAGCTTCCTGTGTCCTTGGGTGGGAGCTTCCTGTGGCCTTGGGTGGAAGTTTCCTGTGTCCTTGGGTGGGAGTTTCCTGTGTCCTTGGGTGGGAGTTTCCTGTGTCCTTGGGTGGGAATTTCCTGTGTCCTTGGGTGGGAGCTTCCTGTGCCCTTGTGTGGGAGCTTCCTGTGTCCCTGGTGCTGCTTTTTTAAAGATTCAGATGGACTAAGGGGCATCAGGAAGCTGATCTGTTGTGGTGTCCAGGGTGTCTTCTTGTAAATGTATTGTGGCGTCTTCTCTATTGTCACCGTCATGTTCGGTGGTTTCCTTCATCAATTTGGCTGGCATGCCATCATATACATGTAAGTGAAATAACCTTACCACATAAAACCCCAATCAGACAAACAACAAATATTATCTTTTCATTATATAGTTAAAGAATGCATGGTGTAAAATTTCCCAGTTAGTTCAAAATAAGGATAATGCTGGCTCATAGCACATATCGGTATAATTAACTTATTTTGAGCATTAGATATGCTTGGAATACATTTATTCTTGACATCGATATTAGAAAATAAATTTTAAAATATTGCTAGAGAAATAAACATACATTTCTTTATCAACAGGTATAACTTTGATCACTGTGTATTGCTGAATAAAATTGTGTCAGTCATTTTGAATATTGCTGAACAAGATACCTCCAAAACTGAGGGCTTTGTATTCTCCATGGCAACTGATGATGATTTCTCCCCTCCTACATTAGAGAAGGCTTTATCTGTCATAACAAGAAAATTCTTGGCTGGGGAAGATTCGCTGGAGTCATTTTCAAAACTTATTCAAGCTGTAAGACTCATTTACTTCAACAATTATCATTTTACAGTGTTTCCATAAGAATTTGCTGTAAGCACTAGCAAGTAAGCTGTGGGGGTTTGGGAAAATTTACGCATATGTTGTTCTTTCTTCATCCATTACTAAGCCTAAAAGTAGTACAGTACGCACAAAAGCTGATTTTCCTCAATTCGCGGCTCGTCCGATACAAATCCGCGTCCAAAACTCTCGTTTCCGTTCGACCCGCATCCTTTTTTAACTGGACGCGGATTGAGTGTCCTGTTTTTACGACATACTTCTCATTAGTTTATTTATTTTACGAAAAACTTAACTGATTTAATTTGCTCTGATTTACTGTCAAACAAAATTGGATGACCCAGATGAAGCCAGGCTCAGGCGATTACCAAGTACATAACTACAGCTGTAAACACCACACATGGATTTTATGTGTTTTTCGTTTATTAATAATATTATATAGGAACAATATTATAACTTTCATTATTACATATTTTTTGTGATCAATTATTACCGATTTGCGGCTGTATTTTTACTAGCACATGTTTTAAAATAACTTTCACGCATTAAAAAATCCGTCCAAAGCTCTGCATGGTTCATGTTTTTGTGTACAATGCTGCCAAGAGATAATGGAGAAACAGATAGTGTTCGCCGTGATCAGTAAAATGATTGCCAAAAAAAGCACAGAATAAATTGATTTTACTCAATGCCACAATATGAGGATGATCTTTTACAAGTTGCGGGCGATGTGCGCCCAATGTGCGTCTTATGTAGAAACAAGGCGCGTCTCGTCCACGTCCGATGTGGGAATTTAGCTCTTGTGTGTACTGTAATTCTACCTTACTCTGTTATACAAAGCTTAAAATGGATTGTTTGCTGACAAAACATGATCAATTATAATTCCACCTTACTCTGTTATACAAAGCTTAATAGGGATTGTTTGCTGACAAAACGTGATCAATTATAATTCCACCTTACTCTGTTATACAAAGCTTAATAGGGATTGTTTGCTGACAAAACATGATCAATTATAATTCCACCTTACTCTGTTATACAAAGCTTAAAAGGGATTGTTTGCTGACAAAGCATGATCAATTAGAATTCCACCTTACTCTGTTATACAAAGCTTAATAGGGATTGTTTGCTGACAAAACATGATCAATTATAATTCCACCTTACTCTGTTATACTAAGATTAAAAGAGGAAATTCCAATATTTTCATATCTCTTACATGTATGTTGGCAAGATTTTCCTGTGGTTTGCTCCCGTAGTTAACCCGCATCAGGGAGCCTACATGTATGTGTTTTGGTGTCCTGTTTTGCTTCTTGTTATTTTTTTTTAACTGTATTTGTTACCAGTGTCACGAAAAATGGTTTGCTTCTGTCATTAGCCTGGTACGTCATCATATAAAAAAACTCACCTTTAACAAACAAACAAATCATTTCTTGTATATGTTTTGCAGATGAAAGAAATTCAGTTGCCAAAAGGTTCTTCACGCGATGGTGATCTAAAGGGAGATAACTGTAAGCGTTGGCAGGAACAGATTACCTCCCTTACAGTTGACACTGAAGCACTTGGTGAGGCCTACAAAACAGAGTTGACAAATCTGAGATTCGATTCCAGTGAGATCCAGGTATTCAATATTTTTTATTGCTGACAAATTATGAAAAAATCTTCTGCAAGTTTAATAAAGAATGATCAATAAACTTTATTAGGACTAATTTTGTATGTTGATTAAAAATTGCAAAATTCTGAGCTAAAGTTATGAAGAAGTTGATTTGCTGCGGGGTAGTGTTTTATGTGCTGTAAATGTAGTATAGTGTCTTGTGCGTTTCTTGGGGTTTGGGCTGGTACGGCTTCATATGAGTGAAATAACAATTACTACGCCGTTATAAAAGATTATTCTCAAGAGAATGAATCAAACAAAAAAAGAATGACATGACTTAAAACTGAACCCACCAGAAAATCTGCTGGCTCAGCCTGGCTTAGTTCTGTTAGACCATGTGACAGATGATTTATTTCTCAACCACCTGCTGAATGATGCTGAATATCTAAAATTAAAAGTCAAATTTCTGTTATATTTAGACAGGGTTCTATACAGGGTCTTACTGCATCCGTCTGAAGGACTCTAAGGAAAAATCAAATGACCAGAATTCTAAAAAAAATCAATTGATTGGTTACTAAAATGCAATTTCATAAACAGTTTGTCTGCATAGAACTTGTAAATTTAATACAAGAAATCAGAGGTGGCCTGGAAATCGCTTCAATCTTTTGCATGTTAATTAAAAACACCCATGTTCATCCTAAAAAAATGTTCCCATAAAATCAAATTAGGACTCAAGAAAATGTTCTGGATATAACACTGTTAGGCTTTTAACAGAAATGAAACTGTAATATTTTTGTGGATTTTGTTGTAGGAAAGTCATAGTTTTCATGGAAATGTTCAAGACATATCACCAGGGTAAATAGTTATTTTTATATGTAAAGCATCTCTTTTCTGTAATCATTATTGATTTTGTTCCTCTAAATAACTTGTTTGAGTGGCATTTAGAAGTTGGAACGGCATAGAACATGAGACTTAATATATGGATGACAATTTCTTCTTTTATTATGGGTATGCATTCGGTGTAGGTACTAACACTATTATCAAGCGAAATGATCATTCATTTGAATACTACTAGTTATGACGTTTGTTGGAGGGTACATACGAAGCATTTATATGGTCAGTTTGGTAATATCAGTCGTGCCGTTAGGCGAGACCGATATTAGCAATCTGACCATCTAAATACTTTGTATGTACCCTCCAACAAACGTCATAACTATTTTATTACCCTGAAGAGCCATTACGTTAGCAAATATAATGAAAAATATCTGTACCATCAGTCTTTTTAACGGGAAACGAATTGATTGACTTTTGCTGTATACTGACTTAATACGAATGACCTAATTGTGAAGCCTGTACAGCGTCACGTCATTTGCATAAGATGCGCCGCCCATTTCGAAAGTGCATACATTCTTCACGTTGTTCTATGTGACGTCATTTGTAGATTGTCAGATGGGTTTATTCTTTACGTTATTCTATGTGACGTCATTGGCAGCTTGCCAAGTTCGTATTAGGTGCATGAACAAACCTACATGTAATATGAAATCCTATGGGATAGCAATTGACCATCGGATTGCAAACAAAATACTCTGAGGGGTAATAATAGTTTATACATGTATACTGTATATAGCAGGAATGGGTTAAATGTTATAAAAACAATGGGTTTGGAGACAGGTTAAAACAAAAAAAAATCTAAAATCAAAAACAATTGCATTACTGTGTGATCTTACGGTTGGTTGTGGTGATTAATTCAGTGTAGACACTGGGGATGAAGAACCCCTCTAAATAGTTTTGATGAGCTTGAATTGTGCTCTATTGTCTATTTGTTGCCAATGACAACGAAGTTAGTTTCTTTTACCCGTTGGGCTGGCACATCATCATGTGAGTGGAATGGACCTTAAGTGTGATGTAAAACCCTTCTTAAAGACACAAACAAAATCATTATCTTACTATCCACATTTATGCAGAAATGGTGTCCGTCTTCGAGGCATAACCCAGCTGCATATTTCTGTCACTCATAATTGAGTGTTTGGCATGAAGTAAGTTCACAGATTAAATTAGTTTTTTTTTCTTCAAATTTGAATCAGACCATCCAAGATAAAGACCTTGATGAAGGAGATGAAACAACTGAGTTCAAACCTACCTGTACACCCTAATGCTGCCATATTTGTTAGACAGGTAAGGTATTAACTTAGTGGGTCGTTTCGCAAAAGTTATAAGAACTTGAGTGTTCTTAATCAAACTATTTGATGTAGAACTCCCCTGAGTTATGCTGTAAGTCTATGGTTATAAAAGTACATACAGATACTCAGTTTGAGTACAAAATCAACTCAGATTCAGGCCAGGAGAGCATGATTTTGTGAAGCTATTTAGTCAAAGAGGTAGAAAATCTTTTCACTTATTTATCACAGCCAAACATACTATTAAAAATAGGCTCATACATGTACGAAGAATACCCATTCTAGTTTAACTTTGCCTACATGTATCTCAGGTACCGTCCGTCACCTACCATTGTCGGCTTTAGTGTCATAACAGGCCATTTTTTAGCCCATTAGCAGTATATTTACCACTGCAGACAATACTTATATCGCATGGAGATAAACGGATCCTATAGGACATCAAGTGCATTCCGCGCCAATAAAAATCGACATAGTGCAACTAACAGCAAAAGAATTTAAATTGCTTCATAGGTCGATTAAAATTCGTGCCAAAATTTCCGGCAGAAACAGCAGCTTGGACCACCGTTTTCCGGGCAATGAGATTCCCGTATTCCGTACTTTTTCCCACCATGAATACCAGCACTAATGAAATGAAAGGCCAGCCTTGTTGTTGTCATAGTAATGATTTCGCAAATGTCTAAATTTTACTACCAATTTATTTAAAATTAAACAGAGAAAAAAACTTGTCAATGTGGAGTCTGTAAAATGCAAAAAAAAAAGATAAAATCGTGAAGTAGTACCATCTTATCACATATAAACTTCACTACAATCAGCAAAGAGGGATAACTCTTTCTGGGTGAATAACAAGATGTCCAGTCAATACCTTAGAGTCGGTTTTAAAATGACAGGGGTTCCAGTGGCTGTGGAGATCGCTTGGTGCTTTTTTACAAGGTTTCTCTCTTCTTTTTTCATACCCCGCCGCACCGCAAGAAAATGGTATGAGTGAAATACCTTTGAGTATGACTTAAAGCATCAACCAACCAAATAAATAAACTGTGGATGGCCTGCACGTCAAAAGGCGCTAATAAGTAGCATTTATTTTTGCTGTAT
This sequence comes from Katharina tunicata, assembly GCA_032466195.1. Classification (NCBI taxonomy): domain Eukaryota; kingdom Metazoa; phylum Mollusca; class Polyplacophora; order Chitonida; family Mopaliidae; genus Katharina; species Katharina tunicata. The sequence continues at coordinate 12,429 of JAVFBZ010178839.1, forward strand.
CGATATATTTATCTATTTTTCCTATTAGGATGAAGAGCGGATTGATTTAATGAGAGCCATGGTAACAGGTCCGGTGGACACACCCTACAGCCTGGGATGTTTTATCTTTGATATTTTCTTCCCAAACAACTATCCGAACATCCCTCCATTGGTCAAAATCATAACGACCGGTAATGGCACAGTCCGGTAAGATGGAAATTTATTACTTATTATGTACTTTTTTATTTATCTGAGGCTAATAGTGGACCGAGCAGGGATGAATAAACATGGAGTATATGGGTTATGGATGTTTTTCCCAGGTTGTACGGCTGGCTATAACCATCTGGAAGCTCGTACACCTTGAGCCGCATATGAGCTTCAAGACGGTCATAACAATCCGAACACCCTGAGAAAAACGTCAATGGCAAATTTATTATCCGTCAAGCCTCCCTGTCTGAGTTAATTTTAAATTAACTTCGTAACAAATGTGTTCTTGTCCGTGTATCGTCTCGACCAGAGTTATCTCACCTGACCGATGTCGCTACCATGACAATGCTGTGGGATTCCACTGCACCAGAGACATCAATACCAGTAAATGACGTTGCAAGTCTGTTAAAACTGATGTTTCCGATATTTTACTGTCGTCTAAATATCACGATTGTGAAGAAGTTATGTATTAAACTTTAGCTAATTGTGACAACCAATTCTCAAATTTTCGGTAAGTTTTATTAAATTTAGAAAACAAAATTTGAAATGAAGGCGGCCATGTTTGTTTTTTATTACTAATTATCATGCGTACTGTGTTTTCTGCCCACAAAATAATAGAGGACTGTGATTGAGATTATTAAATCCTGTAGGGTATGAAATAAGAGAAAAGAAAAAAGACTCAATCAATAAATATATATACTTACAAAAAAAAAAAGAAATTGTCAAAAAATAAGTAACCTATTTCTAGACCAACTGTAGAGGAATTTAAGAATATTGTAGCAGTTGGCCAACATATGTAGGCTATATTTCTCCCTTTCTTTGCAGAGGTTTATTTTTTGTGGGATATATATTGTATCAATTTGGACCCGATATTTCAACATGTGATTCCTGTCCTCTGGACTAAGGGGCATCAGGAAGCCAATTTGTTGTATTGTCTTGTTTTTCATCCTGTAAATGTCCTGCGTTGTGTTCTATGTTGCCAGTGTCATGTAGGGTGATTTCCTTTACCCATTACTCTGGCACTCCATCATATGAGTGACATAACCCTAAGTACTGTGTAAAACCACAATCAATCACGACACGTTGATAAAAATAATAATAACTTAAATTCTCTTTAAATTTTTCAGGTTTAACCCAAATCTCTACTCGGATGGGAAAGTATGTCTCAGTTTGTTAGGGACATGGCATGCAGGTGATGCCAGTGAAAAGTGGATCCCTTCTAAATCATCTCTTTACCAGGTGAGTTAATGAGATAATACACAGGTAAATATTGAATCCTCTTTAATAAATCCTTATAATATCTATACTCAGATTGTTAGATACATGTATGTCTCAGTTCGTTAAAAACTTGGCATGCAGGTGATGTCAGCGGAAATGAACCCCTACTAAATTATGTTTATACAAGGTGATGAATTTAAATAATAAACAGTTTAATCTTTGATCTTCAAAATTATTTTTATAAACGACTGTATGCATGTTAATGTATATCCTCTAGAATAAAACTGCTACTCTGACCGTAATGCTTACTGTGGTTTAATGTTACATGTAGGAAGATTCTATTCTCAGTTTTCCACTAAACAAGGGTCCTGGTAAAGTGAACATCTAAAGTGAAAGAGTTTGAAGTACCATTTACATGTTAATACGAAATAATAAATAAACTCATAAATCAGTAGGCCTATAGTTTTTTTTGGAAAGAATTCTGAGGGGTGATATTTATCATTTTGGATTTTGCCCTACCCTAAGAGTTCTTTCCTTGGATTCAATTTGTGGGACGATATTTGCGCAACTTGACTAATGCATCATAAAGTGACCCAAAATGGAACAAATTGATCCATTTACTCACTTTTAACTCCTAGGCTTTGAAGATGTCCAATTCAGCTTGTCGTTAAAGTATATTCCCCCAAAATTTTAATTGATGAACAAGCTCAATCTCATTTCGGTAAATTGTCTGTTATTCCTTTAGCTCTAAGTTTGACTATAAAATATTTTGTTTTCTCTATGTTTAATGACAAGCCGTTCGACGCAAACCAGTTGTGAACTTTAGTTTTGATTCCCATTATATGACACTGATAGCATCTGCAGCTTATATTTCACCAAATGAGAAGTTAAAATGGTGGCCAGGGCTAAACAAAAATCTGAAAGAAACGGACACCACAATTTCGAAAATGTACCTGAAAGTAAAGCAGAAGCAGACAAGACTAACATAGCCTTTAAGCTTTTTTTCTTCTATATACCCTAAATTGTCAACATATTTTACCTAAAGGGTCCGCATTTTTTAGTGACCTTCAGGTCTTCGTCTTTACATAAGATGTACCTGTAGTTTGTTAAGTGGTCGAATCTGTTGAGGGTTTTCATAGGGTATGGTCATAAGATTCCAGTTGTGTCTAGTGTGATATCTTTCATACGTGTGAAATAATCTGAAGTACAAAACAAACCTCAAGTAAACAAACAAATCTTTGTCCTGAAGCCGGTTGCTCAACGCTGTATTAGCCGCTATAATACCCAGATTGCATCGCAGCCTGATTCATTTCTGTCAAATTTGTTATTTGTTGCAGGTATTGGTCTCAATCCAGTCTCTTATTCTCATACCTGATCCAATGTTTAATGAGCCTGGCTACGAGGGATTGAGAAGTACTGCTGAAGGGATGGTAAGGACACTATCACCAGCACTTGATATTTGTCTTTTTTCTATTTATCATTATTTGAACCTGAAAAGGAATAGAAATATTTGTAAATAATACATAACAGCGGGGCCGCGCCATGGCTCTGTGGTTGAACGTTGGACTACAGAGCCCTCTTCACTGTACCCGGAATAGGTTTTATCCCCCATGTGGACCTTAGGTACATGTATAACAACTAACTGGTCGCATTTGGGAGTAAAATTTGAAAATTGCGACCAGCATTTTAAAGTCAGTCGCATTTCTGCGAGTAGCAGTTTGTCTATAGAGCGACCAAAATCTTGCAAAACGGAAGAACA
>JAVFBZ010178850.1:0-15590 GCA_032466195.1 Katharina tunicata
TATAATTAAGTTTTTATATTTCATATTGACATACATGCATGTATACTCTTTGTGCAAACTGGTGAATAAATGAAATGGAAATTGTGTTATTCTGTAGCTAACAACGGGCAGTGTCAAAAAACGGAGTATGCCATAAAAAAAACCTCTTCGAACCTAATGGCGTCGACATTTGTGATACATTCGCCAATAAAACAGTGTCAAATCAAGAATAAATTTCTTAACTTTGCTCTGTATCGATTCGCAACAGATCGTGCTATTTTAGCTTAAATGGTTTTACGTCAGCTTAGATAGTCTCGGTTGAGTATCAGTCCAATAATCGGATTTTCAGTTGAATTATCCCAAAACCAATCTTTCTTTCAGCATGATGGAGATATGATTTGTCAGACAAGGGACACATAATATATAAACCGCCCGAGTTAAAGACGTTCACAATCGTGATAAACTGGCCACAAAGCAAAACAAAATTCACAACAACATTCCTTTACATTCTATCGGTATCGATTCGCCACAGTTCGTGGTATTGTAGCTTGAATGATTTGAGGAAGACACAGATATTCTCTGTTCAAGGTCTAGCAAACAGACGCTAGGTTGCCTTAGCATCTATGGATAGTATTACTAATTTACTATGTAATAGAACAAATGCCCATAATACGGCAACACATTATAAAACGTTTGACGTAGTTGTTTCTTGCACACCTATTTTACTAATAAGAGGTTACAAGACAACCCTTTAAGTTGGTTATGTATTAAGCCTATATCCGTCATCATCAGTTTAACACATATCTTCTTTCATATATCTTTAAAGTCCTGTTTTAAAGCGATTGCAATATATGCTTGTTAAACCGTCGGAATTATATCTCTCCAATTCTAGACATTTGTGTATTGAGGTTTATCGCCTCCTTCCAGGGTGTTTCCTCGTTGTAACACTTTTATCTTTAGACCTTCAATGACCCTGCTTCATAAATATATTTAAAGTATGTCCAAATATATAGGAACCGTGCACCTTTTCATCCGGTGTACGTACAGACTGAAAACAGTGATCATATATGGTAATAAAGAATGTCTGAATAGAGATGAGGTGTTTACAAGAGATTTAAAGCACCCAGATATTGTTTTACCCTTGAACAGAATAATCTATTGCTGTGTTTCGAGACCATTATAATTGGTTGGTCGTAGGATAAATAAATAAATATAACAAAATTTGACCTACAAGCTTGATTGTAACTCTATCGAGTCCCAGTCAAGAACGGATGAGTTGTAAGTTATAAATATGTTTACATTTGCACGAATTGTTTAAAAATTTTCCCAATAAATGAATTGAATTTCTCCTAATTAAGACGATAGATTTTGACGAGGTCCTCACTCATCCTGAATGGTGGACTTCGCGTGTACGCACAGTAACTAGATATACATGTAATGTTGAAGGTTTTGAGGAATTTACTGTCAGCCAAACTTGTGTATTTAACAAAATGACTCAATCTCGAAAACAGACACAGCCAATATTAATAAGGAACATTTGCCATTTGTTTAATGTTTCAGCCAAAAGATGTTGATAACATTGAAACAAGACGGTTTCTATCATGACAAACATTGTGATTAAGTGTTTTTGGTAAAAGATAGTTCAATTTTAAAATGACAGTCTGTTAGAAAGCGGTTCGAAATGATCATCAAATCCTACAATAAGCCAAGGCGTATAACCAGTACGTTTGAATAAGAGACAACAAAACACTGTGTATCAGTCATAATATAAATAACAATGTACCTTCGGGTAGAGTTATCAATTAACAGTTGTAACTCCGCGGGATTTTTACGTGAAGTCAATTCAGTTTTTGGATTATTGTTGTTAGCTGCTATACAATGAACACTCATAGGACAATGATTATTATAGAAAGTAAAATAAAAATGGTCCAAGAAAATAATATCACAATTTCCCCGAGAAAAAAAATTACCTATCGCCTAGGGGATTTGTTGTTGGTGGATAGATACACTAAGTAAATGAACACTTTCATCTGGCTTGTAGATCCGGATAGTACATTGTTCTCCTGTGGCCTATTGTGTTTTTTTGGGGGGTCATGCTTTAGACCAAATCAATTTAATCAAAGAAAACATCAGGAAATCTGTAATTAGACAAAGGGGTTTTCCCTAACATGTTACACATAATAAAAAGCACAGGTTATGAAACGAAACAGTCGAAATATGTATATGCCCAGTCACCATCAGAAGGCTGTTCCCAAGGAACGGCTGATCTATTTATCTCACAGCATCGTCCTTGCGAGGTCTAGTTCACGCGTGAAAATCACACCTAGTTACTGTTAATTTCGCGTTGATTTGCTAAAATTGTTATGTACAAAAACAGTCAGGACCTAGACTTCAAATATCATAATGGTTACTGGAAGTTCTATCTTAAAACCAGGATGATAACTGACGCGGTTAGGACCACCTTCACCCGCATGGTGAAAACACACAACTCAAAAATAGTATTTGCTATCTAAGACTTGCAAACCAGAAGACCGTGTAGATGAATAAAAAGGAGTTGTTTATTTAATAAGAAACACTTTGTAATATGTAATGTGTAAACAATGTTTATTCAATTCTTGCCGATACTGACAAATTCCGGCTTACCAAACAAATTCGGGCTTACAAAACAAATTCGGGCTTACAAACAAACTCGAGTTGGAAGAGGATAACTACAAAAAACGTTTTTCTTCCAAACTCAGACAGGTTGCTTTGAGCAGATAAGGATGTGAAATAAATCTCTTCGGTAGTAACGGCGACAACATAAGTGATAGATTCACCAAACAACGCAAAGACTATCCTAAGAATCCTTCAAATGTATCAGTATCGATTCGCCACAGTTCGTGTGATTTTACGCGAGATTAGATATTCACAGCTCAGTATCAGTGCAAAAACCGAAATATATTTATATTTGAGTCCGGGGTGTTCATAATTCTATTTTTATGAAGTTTGGCTAATAGTTTTTACAGCTAGCAACACAGTGCTATCTACACCATTTAATAATGCAATGATATCACGCATGATCACGCATCACGCATGATCTCCTATGTATGACGATAACAAGCTAGATCTCTGAGGCCATTTGGGAACATGATAACATTTATCGTGGCCTGATTTCGTGGTTCAAAGAATCTACCCATAAATAGTAAATACTTGAAGGGGAATTATGTCCAAAAATGTGTCCAGTATGCGAGGCAATGATCGTACAAGGAAACAGGGTAGAAAACGTATATCGGATGTTTATTATGCATTATCTGATATAGTCTGCTTAAGTGGGTCCTTTTCCAAATGTCTGCACGAAGCCTCAGAGATCTGCCATGGTCATACATTGGAGATCTCGAGTAATCAGATTGACTAGCAGGTTATACATACCATTTTTAATCTATTAATATTCAGTGTGATATTATTGGACTTTTCAAAGGAACCAATAGTACAACGAAATAACGAATCTTTGAGCTCTAGGACATGCTAAATGTAGACAAAAGTAAGAAGATGACATTAATGTACCACAAGAAAGTGTACACTAGTGCTGGAGGAAGTTGTGGGCATGATTAAAACAAAGATTTGACAAGAAATTAACTATTTGTTAAGCGGGTGGTTGGATGGAAGCCTACTGTGCCCTGGTGATCTCTGAGATAAAGGGCATCAAGAAACCGATTTGTTGTGGTGTCATGTATCGTCGCTTCCTCTGTGTTGTCAGCATCGCTTAGGGTGGATTCCGCCATCGATTGGACTGACACGCCGTCATATGAAATAACGTTTAGTACGGCGTAAACACCTAATCAAATAAACAAGCATCCATAAAGTCGCATGTATGTGAATGATTACTTATTAGAGAAATACAGTTTGATAGAACTCTTCATTATTCATTCATACTTTTGCGATACATTTTTGTTAACAAATTTTATTGGAATTGATTATTAACCTGATCGATTAATGGATTTATTGTTAGTTGACTGAGTAGATCATTGATTTATTAATTCGTTACATGAAGGCGGTAGCGAATGACTGGTATACGGACAGCTGATGGACCCGTTATTCAAAGAAAACAAGTTAAAGAAAGGGTAACTGAATAATCCAGCTGAATAACATCAGGTATTTAACTTGAATTATCGCATTAGATTTCACAGCGGTGCTCGGTAAAATACCTTTTGCGGAAGGCGAAAACATGTCTACGGTTTAAGCACGGTTCTTGCGTTCTTGTAGTACATGGTTCGAAGCTTTTATTAAATTCCTTCCCATATTCCCATATAATCTTTTGAAATGTTGTCTGATAAGAAGCCGATGACACCTTCCAAGCCCTCAGATGATCAGCACGCAAAGGTGGACCACAGTTCTTGGCAGGGTGATCGGGGTTTTTAATTTATAGCATATTGAACACTATCCGTTACTGAATGTTTTGCACTAACTTATATTGCTGTCTCGGAGCTCGTGCACCCTGATTCACAGGCCAAGTTCTAGACACAGACAAGGAGGTCATTACATAGCAGATCAAACAAAACTGGTAAGAGCTATATGGCGGTAATTATTAGGATCCGTGTGATCATTGCTCTGTTGTGGACCTAAGGTAATGGACCTCCTTCCAGGAAGTTCCGCCCGAAGTCCAAATTATATTATTTAATTTAAAAAAGCAGCTCAAGTACATTAAGTGAAAGATCAGTTAGAAACTAATAGAATACAGCAACACGGCCACACACAGTCATTGGCTCAATGAAATGAAGGTTTTTAGAGCAGAAAAGGTTGGTTGTGAGCCCGTGGTTTGTAAAAAAGCAAAATTCTCAAGGTGCAAAATTACAGTTAGCAGAACTGTAAAATTATTTTGACGGTAAAAATGATCATGTGAATATATCTTGATTTTTTAATTTCATTTTTGACTATAACTGTTGACAAATACTCATTCCAAAAGTTAAAACATTACGTAACCGTGGAATATCTATTAAAGAAAACAATATACGATATGGATTACATCTTAAGATTATTTATTCACTAATAAGACAGCAATAATAACTGAAGCAAGATGTTCCAAGCAATCTCCAGCAAACAACAATTCTCTTGATCAAGCACTCTGGTTCGTGGTATCGTAAACTGTTTCAAAATGACGCTGAAAGTTCAACTGTTAAACGGAAATTGGTAATTGTTTTAGCTGTATGTTGATGGTAAATAAAATTAGTTCTTTTTAATATAACGACCAATCAAGTATCTTTTCCGAATCAATTGTTTGGGTTACTACAACCAAACACTGATTGCTTTCAAAATGAAGTATGATAATTCTGATCTTTCTGATAGATGAATATTCCTGACGATGTTTTTAGAGCCGCTGGAGTGTGAGATTAGGTACTGATACTGTACTAGAAAGCCCATGAATGACAAACTATGTTAATGAAAGAAGCAGCCGAAAACTCTCTCAGCCAAATGGGTTTTCTATCGGGTCTGTGTTGACCTTTTTTAGATTAAGACCTCTGAACTAAAAGCAAGGTTAAATGTATCTGTATTCAATTTGTATTTCAGAGAAATTTTCTTGTCCGGTTTTAACAATTCAGGCGAAGGTGTCGTCTATATTTGTTCCGTAAGAACATTGTTTTTTTAAGCAGCAATCGGGACAGACCAAGCGGTTTCTTTAAAAGCCGTTCGCTGTTTGTCGTTGGGTACATTTAACATGATATGGGTCATGTTATGCTGTTTACCATTTCCTTGGACCATAACTTTGGAGCCGTAACATCTTGGCGTCTGGCTACATATTGCTCTTTTTTTCGGATATAATATTATAATCATGTTGTAAAATACTTTGAAGTTTGTGGTTTGCCAATATGAAAACTCTCATTTCATATCTCTTATGTCTTTTTCTTGTCGCACATTACTACAATACTTCTGACAAATCGATTAAGAAAATGTAAAACAGAGCTTTTTAGAAGAGCTCTAACTCAGTCTGAAATTGCGTCTTGTTGAATATTTAATTTCTTCAAATATGATATTCTGATCAATACTACACAAAGAATTGAATAAAAATGGACAAAAAGCATTGAAAAAGACGCTAGACGCAACCATTGTGTCCACATGGCCCTGTACGTTGCAGACATTACACTGATTTAGCATTGTGTTATTCTGAACTAACAACGGGCATTGTCAGAAACGGAATTTGACATAAAAAAAAACTCCTCAAACATAATGGCGTCGACATTTGTGATACATTCGCCAATAAAGCAATGCAAAATCGAGAATAAATTTCTTTACGTTTCTCCGTATCGATTCGCAAGAGCTCGTGTTATTTTAGCTTAAAGGTTTTACGTCAGCTTAGATAGTCTCGGTTGAGTATCAGTCGAAAAATCGGATTTTCAGTTGAATTATCGCAAAACCAAACTTTCTTCCAGCATGATGGAGATATGTTTCGTCAGTTAAGGGACATATAATATATAAACCGCCCGAGTTAAAGACGTTAACAATCGTGATAAACTGGCCACAGATCAAAACAAAATTCACAACAACATTCCTTTACATTCTATCGGTATCGATTCGCCACAGTTCGCGGTATTGTAGCTTGAATGATTTGAGGCAGACACAGATTTTCTCTTTTCAAGCTCTAGAAAAGGACGCTAGGTTGCTTTAGCATATATGGATAGTATTACTACATAATAGAACAAATGCCTATAATGCGGCAACACATTATAAAACGTTTGACGTATTTCAACGCTAGTAGTTTCATGCACACCAGTTTTAGTAATAAGAGGTTACAAGAGAACCCTTTAAGCTTGTTATGTATTAAGCCTTAATCCGTCATCATCAGTTTAACACGTATCTTCTTTCATATATCATAAAAGTCCTGTGTAAAGCAATTGCAGCAAATGCTGGTTAAACCGTCGGAATTATATCTCCCTAATTCTAGACATTTGTGTATTGAGGTTTATCGCCTTCGACCAGGCTCGGGGTGTGCGGTTCATTAGATTCCATTTACAGGCAGACTTTCTCGGCCTGCCATACAATATCATAACGAGTTTTGTGATGGCAAAATAGGATAATGTTCTCAATGAAGTTATTAGCTGCTGCTGATAAGGCAGAGGTAAATATCCAGCGAGGGTAAAATTTCATAAAGCCACGACACATTTTGGGATTGCACTCAACTAATATAACTCTTCCTTCCAGGGTGTTTCCTCGTAGTAACACTTTTATCTTTGGCCCTTCAGTGACCCTGTTTCATAAATATATTTAAGGCATGTCCAAGTATGTAGGAACAGTGCACCTGTTCACCCGGTGTACGTACAGACTGAAAACAGTGATAATATATGTTTAAGTTTATAATAAAGAATGCCTGAAAGGACATGAGGTGCTTTGAAGAAATTTGAAGCACCCAGATGTTGTTTTACCCTTGAACATTGTAATCGATTGCAGTGTTGCTCGACCATTATAGTTGGTTGGTCGTAGACTAATTGAAAAATTAAACTTGACCTACAAGGAGTAGCAAGCTTGATAGTAAATATATCGAGTCCTAGTCAAAAAAGGAAAAATTGTATGTTATAAATATGTTTTCATTTGCATGTATTATTTTAAAAAGTTTCCAATAATGGTATTAAATTACTCCAAATTAAGACGATAGATTTTGAGGAGGTCCTCGCTCATCTCGAATGTACGTGAAGTAACTAGATATAATGTTGAAGGCTTTGAGGAATTTATTGTCAGCCAAACTTGTATATTTAACAAAATAACTCAATCTCGAAAAAAACACAGCCAAGTAGAGTTATGCATTAACAGTTGCAAATCCGCGCGATTTGGGAGATTTAGTTTCCAAATTACCGTTGGTAGTTGTTATACATTAAACACTGAATTGACAATGATAATAATAAATTGCTTGAAAACGGCCTTGACATCTAGGCCGAAACGTTGCGCCCAAAATATACCTTAAGTTAAATATTCATAATATCTTATGTTATTCTAAGTTTCTTGACTTCTTTATGCCTCTTAAGGAAGATATGATAAAATGGTCCGACAAGAAAAGTTAAGTGGGAGCCTCCTATGCTCTCGTGCTCTCTGGGCTAAGGGGCACAGGATGCCGACTTGTTAATGTTATGTAAATGTTTTGTCCTATCTTGCATGTTGCCAGCCTTGTTTACGGTGGTTTCCTTCACCGATTGGGCTAACACGCCGTCATATAAGTGAAATAAACTTGAGTACGGCGTAAAACCCCAATCAAACAAATCAAATCCAACAACAGAATATTTATATCTCCAGAAAACAATTTGAACCGCCTTTTCTGTTAAAGGATAGATACACTTTATTTGTAGATGAACACTTTCAGCTGGCTTGTAGGGGCTGGATAGTACATTGTCCTCCTGACCACTTGTGTTTGATTAGGTCATGTATGAGACCAAATCAATAAAATCAATGAAAAGTTCAGGAAATCTGCAATTAAAAAAAGGAGGTTGCCCTTACCTGGCAAACATAATATATAGAATATGTTATAAAACGAAATAGACCAAATCTGTATGCCCAGTCGCCATCAGAAGGCTGTTACGAAACAACGGCTGATCTATTTATCTCACTGCATCGTCCTTGCGAGGTCTAGTTCATGCATGAAAATCACATCTAGTCTACTGAAAAGTTCACGCTGTTGTTGCATTATTTTTGTGTACAAAAACAGTAAGGGCAAAAACGAAGTATGTTATCCTGTTTCTTCCCTGGTGCTCGTAATTTAAGAAGTAATAAGAAGCACAATCGATGACACCTTCCAAGCACTAGGATAATCATCACGCAAAGGTGTACCACAGTTCTTTGCAGGGTGGAAAGATTTTTTAATTTACAGCATATTGAACACTACCAGTTACTGAATGTTTTGTACTGACTTATATTGCTGTCTTGGAGCTCGTGCACCCTAAGCCACAGACCAAGTGCTAGCCACAGGCAATGAGGCCATTACATAGCCGCTCTAACAAACATAGGCGGTAAGAGCTATATGGCGGTAATTATTATATTCAGTGTGATCATGCCCCGTTTTGGACCTAAGTTTATGGACCTCCTTTCAGGAAATTCCGCCCGAAAAAACAAATTAAATTACACAATTTTAAAAGCAGCTCAAGGACACTAATTGAAAGGTGAGTTAGAAACTAGTAGAATACAGCATCACGGTCACTTGCAGCCATTGGCTCAATGAAATGAGGGTTTAAGCTCCTAGCTCGAGGCGAAAGGTTGGTTGTGATTGTTATATTTAGATGGCCACAGACCACCATGAATTTTACGTAAGTCGTCATGTTGACATTTTGTTCCGTATGTCCTTCCCAAACTTTCGTTGGGCGAAAACCCCTGGCACATAACTTAATCAGTCCTAGTCGAGTACACGATCAAAAGCTTGACAGGTCATGATGGTTGAAATGTTTAACTAGCCACCTTGGAAGATGATAATGATAGCTTGGGTGCAGAACAAATGATTCTAGAGCTTGTTTTGTCTCCTCACCCACCTCCTCTTTTCAAACGGGTGGCCCAACGGTTTAGTGCAAAATAAAAAGCCAAGTGGCTACCTTACCTTGAAAGACATTTAATCCAATTTTTTTTTAAAATGTATCCAATATCCTTTTTCGAGCACTTATTATGATAGAACATGACCCACAACAGCCAAATTAAACAGCAAAACTTGTCCAATTTTATATAGATTATAAGTACATTGACTAAGTGTCAGTCATGGAAAAAAACAGATCTCTATCCTAAATAACATGGGAGGGGTCCCTGGCACAATCTGAACAATTTCTGAAAGGTGGAAATCAAGGGAGATAACACATCTTAATTGTTGAATTCATACTCCTAGATGTTCTTACAACAAAAAGAGAAGATAAAGTTATTTAAAGTTACCCACTGTGGATTATAACATGGCACTTCAAATATTTCCCACCCCTCTGTGTCCCATCCGGAATTTTTTGCCCAATATGTTCATACCAGAAGTCAATTTAACCATGGAATTGCAGCAACACTACCGTCTGAGTACTTGTAATAGGCGTCTTAAATGTCCCGTTAGGCTCTATAACTGAACCAGAAGCAAAAGAAAAGCCATTCTGGAAGACCACTAATCAAAACAAGGCGCCACAATTTCGAAGATGTATCCGGAAGTAAAGCAGAAGCGAACGCTACTTACAGAGCCTAATAACTGTAGTTTCTGAGCTCCACTCGTATCTTTCCTCAGAATACCATCCAGAGACGACTGAAAAGCTCCTTGCAACCTTGAAAATTCCGTATTACTTACTTTTTCTTTCTGTCTATGTACATTCTTTACACCAAACAACAACTTATAAATAAAAATAAAAATAAAAATTCATTGTTAATAAAATTAAGTTTTGCAATATAGCGTTCGCTCTTATACCGCATTGACTGCTTATAAATAAAATGAACATATAAGAATAGACGTAACTTAGACAATTAAAATATATCGGGTTATCAAACTTTCAAGGTGTAAAATTATAGTTAGCAAAACTGTAAAACTAACTTGACTTTGAAATATTTTCTTGATTTTTTCTTTCATTTTTTACCATTGCTGCCAAATATTCGTTCCAAAAGTTAAAACATTACGCAACCGTGGAATATCTATTAAGGAAAACAATATACGAAATGGAATCGCAATAGCAGTGATGTCGATGAAACACGAGTAATGACGAAGTAAAGATATAGTCTGGCAAGCAAAAATATCTTCTCAAACAGAACTATGCCTGGCTACAATACATAAAACAAACCGAACATTTTTGAAAAAAATGGAGATGTTCAGGCAAATCTGTCCTGTACGAGACAGCTGCCTTTCCTATAAACTTTCGTTTATAATCGGACGGTAAAGCTTGGATTATAGAAATTTGCTTTTCTCTATGATATTGGCAGGTTTTTGGTTTACATGTTCTGTATAAGTGACCGTTTGAGTAACGGATATTTAACATTCAACTATTGGCGTAACACTTGATGACATTAATTCATAATCAGTATTTATTTCATTGGTGTCACATGTCGTATTCAAGAGAATTTGCGTTGTTGGTGTATGATGGAATGCCGGAAAGAAGCCTTCAAAGCACCACTCCGCCATACCCATAGCCACCGGAAATCTTCGTTTATATGCTATACCTTAGCAAAACAGATATAATGTTACTTAAACAGTCATAGAACATTCTAATACATTTTGAAAATGTATGTTTTGTATTAATCATAGCAGTAAGCTACGGTAACTGAAATCCTTTATGTTAAAGTCGATGGAGCGACTGATTAAGCACGGGCAGACGACACCAAACAATGATTGAACGACAGCTATTGTTTGTGAAAGGAGCAGCTGAACAACTCTTATATAAATGGGTTTTCTCTCAGGCTGCTCTACTATAGAGATAAGACGTGTTAATTAACCGATTTATTTTATAACCGAGACAAAGTAACCTCTCTCTCTTTCTTAGTTTAAGAACAATAACTGAAGCAAGTTCTTCGGAAAATCTCCAGCATACAACAATTCTCTTGATCAAAGCACTCTTGTTCTTGGTATCGTTAACCGTTTCAAAATGGCGCTAAAAGTTCAACTGTTAAACGGAAATAGGTAAATAGTTTTAGCCGTACGTTGATGGCAAATAAAATACCACATGTAGTTCATTTTAATATGATGGCTGATCTAGTATCTGTTCCGAAGCAATTGTTTGGATTACTACCACCAAACACTGATTGCTATCTAAATGAAGTATGGTAATTCTGATATTTCTGATAGATCAATATTCCTGACCATGTTTTCAGAGACGCTGGAGTGTGAGATTAAGTACTGACAGATGAGACTAGAAAGCTCATGAATGACAGACAATGTTTATGAAGGAAGCAGCCGAAAAACTCTCTCAGCCAAATGGGTTTTCTATAGGGTCTGGACTGACCTTCTTCAGATATAAGACCTGTCAGCTAAAATCAATTCTTTCAAACCTGAGAAGGAACGTTAGGTTATCTGTTACGTCACAACTTGATACATTAAAGGACAACAGCCTCGACTTTCCACAACATTTCACTATTTTCCCAAAATAACAATCGTGCCAAGTTCAGTGCCCCCCACCCCCCATATCCAAGAACAAAAAGAACAAGAACAAGAAGATTAAAAGAATAAGCAAAAAAAATAACTATTAATTGGGTTATGTCGATGACCAAGCGAAGAAATACTAAGAAAGTAACATCGGTGTTACCAGTCACATAATGATGCTTTGTCTGAACACCCCTGGCAATTAAGATAATTAGCTTGATCATTCGTTTCATCTGCATTAACACGTTTAAAGAACGTCTCGTCTTACAGTTCAGGGATCTATATTATATCTGTTGATATGCCCTCACATCTTACTTAATTATGAAATCTCTCACACACTTATCGCGGGGTCTCATCGCGTATTATTCTTGAGAGGGCTTTATTTAAAGGGTGTTTATTTCCGTCTCAATGTGTTATTTTCTCAAGCTTCAATCAGAGCCCGTGCTCTCTGGGCTGAGGTGCATCAGGAAGCCAATTGGTTCTATTATGTTTTTCGTCCAGTAAATGTACTGTGGTGTCTTATGTGTTACCAGTGTCGTTGAGGGTGCCTTCCTTCAGACATTAGAATGGCACGCCGTTATATGTGACATAATCTTAGGTATGGCGGAAACACCAAACTCAATTGAGAGCCGATTGAAACAACCAAAGTGCATCAACTGTGTATTCCTGAACAGATTCCAGAGGGCTATCAGAAATGCACAACTTCATATGAGACAGTTACATGTTGGAATACTTGGGAGTGAGAACAATGGGAGCAACCTTTGGATTTCGAAAGTTGGACTTAACAAATGATAAATAAATGTGCATGAGACCGTCAAACTAAAGTTATGTTTAATGCAAAAAACAAAGAAGGATCATTGTGTTGTTCGTTTTAGTAAAACAATTTTATAAATAGGCATTGATAAAATATATTATAGTTTATTTTGAGTTTTATTGAGAAAAAGTGCGTAGATAGTTTTTAAGAAAACATATTTGGTTTTAACAACGATATTCTTGAAATTAATGTTCAGTAACCAAGAACATTTTTCTGTAGATGGATTTGATTAATACACTTCTTTTTAAATCTTTTACGCAAATCATTAAATTAAGTAATGATAACCATTATCAGTAACATTTCCATGGCATAATGTTCAGTTAGCACGACCAGGCCTATCAAACAGTCCATTTCCTAAGGTCTATATTTCCTTATCCTTGCGGATAAGCCTTCTGACTTTCGCTGTGACTTAGTTGGTGGAGCATCTACAGTACAGGTTTGATACCGTCTGTAAACCATACAGGTATATTGAAAACGTTGCCGGTGGCTGCAGAGATTCCGGGGTGGTTTTCCTGATATTCACCAATCAGCAGCTTTGCATCGTCGTCATGTAAGTGAAATGCTCTTGAGTACAACGTTAAACACCAAACAAAGCAAATTTACCACTTGTCGGATAACAATCATTTCGAATGTAATAAATTAATACATTTTTATACATAAATTTATACATGTCAGCTTCGTAACAGAATCGAGATATTGTGCCTTTGATTTCTCTGAGCTAACGGGCCTATTTGTTGTGGTGTCTCGATCTTCGTCCTGTACAATCCTTTGTCGTTAAACAAAAGTATTCTTAGATAATTTTACTCATCGCAAGGCGATTTTGGTGGTTTGTCTCTTCGTTAGTGTTTACCGCCGCATTCAAACTTAACTTACTTAAATGACAATCGCAATGCACGTGTCTGTTTTAGCACAAGAGAAACACCCTCGTGAAAACCTCCGAGCTATCTCCATGGCCAATGTTATGTTCCCCTGAATACTGCATGACAAAGCGACTTGAATCTATAATTAGTTAAAGGGATCTTAGCTGTCAAATGCGCAAAAATCTGAAAAGCAGTGCCGTCCTTCACGTATAGAATATCAATGATATGTCTGGGCGGATAAATCAATGGGTGCTATCATACGGAACATAAATTCCCAGAGATTATTATTAGGAGTTATAATTACCACCTTCATATTGTAACAGTGACGAGTACCACCATCAATCTATAATAAAACAAATTATGCTAATGATTAGCTTGACAACGGTGCTGGTATCTGCACTGAAACGTTACAAGCCCAAAAGTTAAAAATCCAGCAAAGTTTTTACTTTGTTACGTTCCCAGCTTAGACAAAAAAACCTTATCGCCGATAAACAAGTAAACCAAGACCAAGCTGTACTACTTAATTTCCTTAACGCTCGACATCCCCCTATTAAGTTAACCATGGACATTGAAAAGAACCATCAAATTCATTTTATATAGTTACAAGAGAAAAATGACAACAAACGCCAATTAACCAGTGTATAACGATCAATATATAAACTACAACTCCAACCACGGGTGGCAGGTTAAGACAAGTATTGTATCTACATTAACAAAACGCTCCTTTAAACTCTCATCAACCCGTAAAGCTAAAGACGAAGAACTCAATCACCTTAAATATGTATTCACTGTTCAAAACCGTTACCTAATTAAAGTTGTTGAGAAAACCATCTCTCAAGTCGCACAACCACTCACAACCCAGTTTCCTACTTAAGATCCACCTCTAGTGCTCACCACCCTACAATTTATGGGTGACATAAAAAGATAGTTAAGTTAAAAAGATTTTTTATCGTACATAGCCAATTGTCTTTAACCGCAATATAGACGTTAAATTTGTGAATAAATCAATTATTAAAAATACTAACTGAATGTGATAATAAATCGGGTGCGACTATCCTCAAATCAGTATTGTTGTCATCACCCTTTAAGACATTTATAGTAATCTGGTAATTTGACTACTTGATAGATAACAAATAGATCACTATTTCTGCTGGACATTTTAAGAGCCACTGGAGCATGTGATTAAGTATCGATACACGGTGAAAGTGATCGATCGAGAGATACAGTTTATGAAAAAGAGCAGCTGATCGACCTTCACCAATATTGACTTTTCTATCAGAATCTGTCCTGTCAATTATCGTAAATCAATTTTCTTCGATTCGTGTACCTGCTGCGATAACACCCCAAACACATATGCTAATTAAGAAAACAAGTGAGATACTCTCTGTTGAACTGTGCTGATACTGCCGTATAGATTCGTTAACAGAGAAAGAAGCCAAATCGCTTGACTGATATTAAAATGTACTGACTGTCTGGAAAATTAAAAAATGAACACGCTATATGTGGCCATAACGTCATTAGGTTATGTCTCACCTCAGCACACCTGCTAATTAGGGTATCTAGTTGATCATTTTATTACGTCTGTATTAACACGTTTTATGAACGTCCTCTCGTTTAAATCTATAATGTCTTCAGTCTGTTTTGATAGAGGTTGACATTACCTTATCTAATTAGGAGATTGATCAGGTATATCACAGGGTCAAATCATCTACATTGTCACTAATTTAGTGGTGTTATAACAAGGAATTTAGTATCCGCTGTATGAGTCTCCAGAATCTCTGAAATAATTGTATTTATGCTTCAACACATAAAGACGTGGAAGTTTTCCGGTGGCTGCGAAGATCACGGGGTGGTTTTAATTAGGTTTACTCCTGGTTTTCCATTACACCAATGTTTCTTAAATCGA
>JAVFBZ010178872.1:0-15589 GCA_032466195.1 Katharina tunicata
AACAGTGACGTGTTTTTAACATTTTACAAATATAAATCCGCATTTTTGCAAACTAAAGAAACACTTTTCGTACGATTAGACGCTTGTGCATTTGATCCAGTGATACGACCTAGTAAGCTCCGCCCATTGACCTCCTGACAAACGAATGTTAACAACATTTCATTTCAGTCACAATCTCTTTTAATCAACAATCTTGTCGTTTTTTATTGGCTATATATGTGAATATGCATTTTGGTAAGCCATTTTACCATGTGTCAATTTCCAAAGTTAGTAAACGCATCTTTTAAACGTCATAACGTTCCTCGCTTCTGTCAATTCTTTTCATTACGTGACAGAAGTTTTGCCACAACACATTGGATTGATGAGCGAGTTCTTATCTGCCAATTAATAAAGCTACAAATTATTATACTTCCAACACATACTGCATGATTAAATATTCCTATATGATACTCATTTCAAAATAACAAACGATTGTATCAGAGTATGAACTATAATGCTAAAGCGCACACTTTTGAATAAACTGCTTCGCGGATTAATGTTGCATGCACATCGGTTTCACTTGTTCATGCCTTTGACTACCTTTTGCGTTTGTAAATAGACTGACCAAATGGATAGTTGTAACACGAGTCTATTTAAAAAATGAAGGATGAGGTCAACTCATTTTGTTTCAAAAATAAAAAAGTATAAAGGCGTTATGAAAATAATATTTTAAGATTTGTTTTAGAATAGAAATAAAGTGAAGTTTTCTGACCTTTATTGCCTGATTAAGGGTCGGTCAAGTGGGGGTTGTTCACTATAATTTGATAACTCGGAACCTTCGGTCCCTCGTCATCAAATAAGAACAACCCCCATTTGACTGAACCTTTATCAAACAATAAAGGTCAGAAAACTGCACTTTATGTCTTAAATCGAATACTCTGAACATATATCTAGTAAACACTGGAGAGACTTAGTCGATGGACATAGCAAACATAAATCGTCTGCATACAAGAGATGGTTGATTAAAAACTAGCAACGTTACATCCTACTCCGGCCTTGCCAAGAAACATGCCAAGGCCATCGAGGTATACAGAAAACAGCGAGGGAAGAAGAATCACACCTTGTTGTACGCCATTGGATGCCTTGAAATATTCAGATATGGCGGAACCTCAAATTGACCACAAATGTTTGAACATTGAACCACAGAGTAATTACACGATATACAAAGGAACATTACGTTCAATGATTTTTTTAGGTAGAGTGTAGATAAAATGTGTCGACACTTTACTTGTTTTGCTGTTGAAAAGATAATGTTCCTCCAGTCCTAAGAATGACAGCAATAATATAATCTGAAAACATACGGTTTTGAAAAAACAAAACAAATTCGAGGTCGGAGGAATATAAACGATATTCACATTCATGTAAGATTATACATTCAAAAATCGTAGATGCAATACTTGCAACAGCAAGTGGTCTGTAGTGCCAGACTGATTTATGTTACCATGCAGTTTTGTTTTTAACAATAGGTCTATGATTACACGTGTCATATTTTCATGTATATACCCATGGATCAGCATGGCGTTTAAACAGATCGACAGATGTACAAACATAATAGGAGAAACATTTTGAAACTGTTCGGCGGAAATATTGTCGTAACCTGGGGATTTATTAGTTTTCATTTCCGCAACAATGTTATTAACATTAGTGGGTGATACAAAAGAAACATGAGGTATCTCTTTTTGAAAAGTGCCCAAGGCTTCAATTACAATATTTTTTTTATGATTTTCAGTTTTTACATTATGTAAAACATTTTCTAATTTTTCTTTCGCAATTTTTGCCTGGCTTTCCGTATTATCAGTTCTATTCGGCAGTAATGTACGTTTGCCATTAACAAGTTTGACTTCTTTCCAAAATTCATCTGGGGAATTTTTAAACAAAGCTCAAGCCATTTTCTCGGCACGAATTGTGTTTCTCCCTTGCGCCTCTTATCGGCGCATATTGTCAGCTATCGAGCCAGGGCGAGGAATACCATTTTCTTTCCATACTAAGAAACCTATCCATGATAATTGTGACCCTTACATAAAATAACATAATTATTCAAAGGTGGGAATAATTCTGACAAGTTGTTGCCGGTGGCCTCTATATACATACAACGATCGTGCTCAGAAGAAAGATTCCAGTCCGTAACAGCACGGCAGGAAGGCTTGGATGTTTCCGTGTTGACTAGGGAGGGTGAGACTTGCCTGTCGAAGGTCACCAGGAGAGGCCTATATGGTCAGATGACACAGCGTCATACAGCATATCTATTGACTTAATAGCACAATTAACGTTATATGACGTCACACAATGATCAAGCCAACATGTTGATAGGTGAGCGTCACTTTATATGTATGTAAATAAATCAGGGGACAAGACATAGACATCCGATTGAACTAGATTGTTGTCAAGACAAAGTGTGCTTAGTTCAAGACCAAATGATTCTCCGCGGGTCAGCGTACGTTTCAGTCGCACATCACCATAATATTTAGAATATTTGATTGTTCAATTATGGCCTTGAGTTTTCCAAGATAATCACAAAAATGAACAAAATCAGTTGGGAAGTAGATGGAAAGAATAAAAAGATGGAATATCCGGACGAAATATTATCCCCAATTAATCTATCATCTTCAAAGTGAACGAAGTTGAAACTGCTAGATAGAGTTTTCCTCCCGAATATGGCCCCCCCACCCCCCCTCATGGGGTCTGCAGAGAGTTAAACCAGTATCACTCACTGCAGAAATACCACGACCATGTAAGTCAGAATTAAGCCATGTCTCCTGTAGCACACATATATCACATTTATCACAAAGCCATTTGATTTCAACAATCGATGATTTCAATGATCGGCAGTTGTACGAGGTAAAGATCCATGAATAGTTAGGTTTTATTAAGTTGGGCACGTCTGAGTCTCACACCGTTAAGATTACGGTACGAGATGTGACAAGCCGCAATATTTGTCAGAATGAGTTACAAATTAATACGATCTTGTGAGACTTCGTTGGGCAAAGGTGCAAATTTATTAGGCACCATCTGAGTGGTCAGCCGTTATTCGCCTCTGTTGTCCAACTATATTGGACTTGGATTCGAGTTGGTTTCGGTAAAGCTTAAAGTTGTTTAAGACACCTTACGATCAACTTTATAGCTCCAAGATCTGAAACTATCGTCAGATCACACTGCACAGCATATCAGGACGTTTATATAAACAGTGGCTTCAGCATATTTCAAGCGATATTTACATAAACAGGACTAAAAGGTAAATCTGGACCAACTATTCTTTTAGGACAAACTATTCTTTTAGGACCAACTATTCCTTTAGGACAGACAATTTGATCACAAGGTGAGCTTATGGAGCACTATTTAGTTAAAAATACTGTCATGCAATACGGTGGCCCAAATGCGACCTTTCAGGTTTTTTTTATTTTTTATTTTAATTTTTGTACTTATCACCTGGGTGGAAAGTATTTTCACCTGGGTGATAATATTTCCACTCAGGTGATAATACTTTCAACCCAGATGGAAAGTCATGTGGTATGTAAAACCTTGTTCTAGGTTGACGCAGTCAGCTTTTCTTTACGCACATATAACGAAGTCACAAACCTCCTTTTTGACGCATTTGAATTAAAATCATTGACCTGTAAATACGTCAAATATATAAAGCTTCGTTCCAGGGCTAAAGAAGAACGGAAATTAAACCTCGTTCATGAGGCTATCTTTTATTTACCCATAATAATTAAGTCACGTGATATTCAAAACCTCGTTTTTATTTTCGGTTTTACCCAACCGCTGACCGATACATATGTCATTGGAATCAACATTTGGGGTAGAGGTCACTGTATCATACAAACAAATTCAAACATATACAAAACTCGGCGTCAGCCTTCTTAAAGGGGTTATACAAAAGCTTACCACGTCAACGAGATTCCCTGCCATATTTAGTGATAGAATATGGCTATATATATCACGTGACTTTCAAATCGCATTCGGGCCACCGTATTGCAAAAGATTGTTTACATAATTCACTAAGATTCTATCGCTAGACAAAATACTGTTGCAGAACCCATATTGCTTGGCATAATGATATGGTCTATCGGAAAATAAACGTTCCCCCGAGGTCAAATTCTTATATATCACCATATACAAAGTCAGCTAAAGTCAGTTGTTAACTGAAAAAAAAAAAACACATACACAAAAACAGAACCAGAATATAAGCAGCTTTAAATTAAAGTATCACATGTACACAAACTGAATTAAACAGGACTTAACATGTATAGCTAACAGAATATAATTAGCCTGAGCGTTTTTTATTTTTATTTTTTATTTTTTCGTTTATACTGTAAATGGGCGCTGGGGTGGGTTTCATTGGGCGGTAATAATTTTTTAATAACAGAATGTCATTTATACAAACCGATGTTATTCCCAGGGGCGTTCGTTTTCAGTGTAGATCATTCTGCCGTGTCGGAGACGTGTTATAAGCCATCAGTTCTAATGAGGTGTTGTATATCTTACAACATGTTTTCTGTGCTTCTCTGTCCATGTTTTTTGTGTACTTTATCTTCTGCCGCGCCTCTATTAATCATAACTCTGGAATCTTTCCGATGGGATTATCTCGATTTATATGAGAAAGAATTGTCCGCGTTGGGTAGGTTAGCTCGGGCAGGGGTTCAAGCCGAATACCTAGAGCCGGATTTCCCAACGAAACCTTTCACGAACGATTACACTATCACGACAGGTAAACTTTATTATAAATGATTCCTATAAAAGATCAGATATTTATCTTCAGAATAACGCTCTGTACCCAAGCAGTATTTAGATACCCTAGATTCCGTAAACTCCGAAAGGTCAATTCACCAGGTTTCTATTCAATCAAGTAAGTCTGAGATAGGAATAATTTCACCTATTGTATCTCACATGTGTAGCAAATAAGATGCGGAAGGCCTAATTATATTTAATTATCACACAATCAGACTTAGAGACAATTATTATTTAATTACATTAAATAGAATTCAGTCGAATCT
This sequence comes from Katharina tunicata, assembly GCA_032466195.1. Lineage (NCBI taxonomy): Eukaryota > Metazoa > Mollusca > Polyplacophora > Chitonida > Mopaliidae > Katharina > Katharina tunicata. Next base: position 5,034 of record JAVFBZ010178872.1, read on the forward strand.
TTAGCTATATAACGGTGTATCTATTCACAGATATATATTTTTTATTCATCAACAGATTAATGGAATTGAGTAAAATATGTTTGTCTTTTATTATGTAGATATATAGCCCAACCAAATTCCCAATCCAGTGTCGGTTAAAATTGTTGATACAAAGGGACTACTTTTTTGTTTTTGCGTAGACAATGAGTTTTATATTCTAGGTTTGTACAATGAGTACCACGGGATGATGTCCTTAGACATGTACGACCCTCGGCGAAACGATTTTTTCCATTACGAAACTGGTTCATACGATTACAGATTTTGGTGGAATAACGCGGACCCTATCTGGTCAGCTGCAATAAGACAGGTTTCAGAATTCTAAACTTTCTGGTTTTCCATTTTCTTTTTAATTATGGACTTTCACTTAGACTGGGTCTCTAAGTCCTAGTCTGAATGAAAGTTAACATTACATATCCCCCTCAGAAAATCAATACTTTAAGTCATATATACGCACCACAAAATTAGGTATTTTGTATAAGCCAGATAGGAGTGTTGTGTGCGAATGTCACATCCGCAGCCAATTTCGACAAAAACGTACTATTTTCCAAGTGTATTTGGAAAGACAACAGATCGTGTCACATTTGCAACCGAGAAAGCATAGCTGTTAATTACTTAATTTAAAACCCGGAAGTGTGACGTCTTTATTCGGAGTTAGGGTAGGCCTGTCTCATCGAGGCTGTCCCCTCGTGGATGTGCTGGTTGATAATGTTACGTAAAATCAAACACGATCTACCGTTTCTAGAGACTACAGCGAAACAACAACAGAGGACATTTTGTTTTCATACTGGTATATTACAATAGGCGCTTATATAACCAACTGCCAACGTGCCTACAAAGTTGTCGAGCTTCTTTCTGCAAGCTGTATTAAGTCTTAAGAATATGGACCAGAATGGACGAGGGATATAGAGAAAAAACAACTAAAGTTAATGGTTGTAAAGCTGTTAAGATCATATTTCACTTGAACCCATATTAATATAAGGCAAATTTCTCCCACTCGATTATTACTATGAATAGACAGTGTAGCCTACATGCTGATCTAATGTAAAAAAAATATGAAGACAAAGTAAACAGACACCCAGTTTAACAATATCTGTTGAAGAATAGTTTATAGTATAAATAACTTTTAACATTGCCGAACATCTAGTTTGGACTGACCTATGTTTCCCTATGTTTTCCTGCCCCCTTGCAGAAACGAGTCTGAATTCAGTTGTCTTTCATGAACAAACCGGTATTGAGTAAATTTTTTTAGGCATGAGCTGTTAATCTCCTTTTCATAGTATAAAGAATACGACATATATCAGTAATGACAAATATTGTAGTACAAAAAAGATAAGAAGATTAGTTATTTGTTTGCCAGAAGTATCTAATGTAGTTAGTTTTTTCCATTATTTATAAATGTGGATTAAGAAAATGTTGAAAAATTGTAGTTTGAGTTGGGCAAGAAATATAACAAGACTAAAACAAATCAAGTCATCAAATAAATAGAAGTTATTGGTAAAATGTTCCAATTATGTCAGTGATTAATTTGTATTTAACACCGTGCACAGGGTTATTTCACTTTTGATATGATGGTTGTCTATACCAGCAGCATAACCTTATAATGGGATATATTTCTTCTTGGCAGTTGGCAATTTTTTTTTCTCTCTCAGCAGGGCTACCTTAAATTATATTTTGTCTTTGGACAACTGTCCCATTATGTCCGAGTCGGCTAATCTTTTAGAACTTTGTAATTGCAATATTTGTAATTGCTAATTCACATTTTATCAATCACAATAGTGACATTCATTGCTTTATATATTCTTGTGTCTGATTTATTAGAACAAAATATTCCAAATATAATATCCAATTTATTAAGAGTTATTGTGGTCTGTAAATGTATCTGAAAGGATCACAAAAACGGATCCTGGATTAATATTCAATTACTTTTTAAATTTATTTTTAACCAGGAATAATGAAGTATCATCAACATATTATAATTCCATAATTTCAAAATGGAAGATAAAGGTGAAATTTGAAATGCAGCTTAAATCTACAGATAAATTTGATATCCCCACAGATTTTCATATACTTTTTGAACTACTGAAATCTGCTCCACGTACCATGATATGGTGTAAGTCCTACTATGAATGTTCAATTTTCTGTCTACTATATGTGTAAAAATCAAAGATTTATTTTCTCTCTGAGCACTAATTAAAGTTCCACAGTTAGAGTTCATCATTTATTCAGCGAGAATGATTCCATCCTCCTTTACAAATTTATGAAAATCTTACTCTTCCGACAATTAAAATCATCCTACTAATAGCGTTTCTACATGCTTTTGAAGCATGTGTTTCTATTCCCCCAATCCCAGAATGCAACATATTCATCGACACTCCTATCTGGCTTATTATTACAGAATCACATGAATTATATTTATTTTTCATGGTTAATATCTATAGTTCAACTTTGATGCTTTCTGCTAATTCAATCCTAGATGTGTAGGTTGATTGAAAGTTAATTGAAAACAAAAAAACTTTAAACTTAAATTCCGCGTGAATATTTAAATGAGGATGTGGCAATTTGCTGTCAAATATTAGCCACGCTTTCAGGTACCGATATTACTCGAAGTCAATGGTTATAAGCCCCGCCCATGTCGACTAAGGTCATTCACCGTGGTGGGATCAAATGCTTTGTTAATACATATAAGACAAAATGACCTGTTGATTTCGAATTACGACAGGACATATCCTTTGTACGCATTGAACTTGTATGCAGTGGAATTTTCTTTTCAACGTAAACGATTTCATTTATAAACAAACGTCAAAACTTGTGACATCAAGTCAATCGGAATTTGTTGGAAAAACCCTAACATTCGGAGGGTATGTGACTGTAACAGTTTGCTTTTAAAAATCGCGTCACCCTCCTCACGTTGAATTCCAGCTATTTGAAATATTGTTATGATCGCATGCAAGCAATTTATTAAAAAATTTGATGTCAAGGCTGTTGCTGTTAGGGTGGCTTCTTTCATCCATTATGCTGGCACGCCCTTATATAAGTGAAATAACCGCAAATTCCACTTAATCAACCAATCAATCAATAAACCAACCAATCAATCAATCAAACTGTGTCAGTTTACGTGAGCGTCTCTTCTTCTGTCACAAGAATATTTACTCCGAATAATCTTTTTTATATCTGCTTGACACCAATTAGTTTTTGACTCGATACGTTTGCATTATTATGTATTTTTCCTATTCTGAAATAACAATCGTGCTTTTGTTGGTAGGGAAAACGCACACACCTCTTCAACTGGCCAGATTGTTTAATATTAGGTTTAACAAAATCATTATACTGTGGGGATTCTGACTTTCTTGTCGGGATTGACCGTATAAGAAGTTATTTAAAGAACGGGTTGGATGTCCTGCTCAACTCTACAGCAGATCTGGTGGGTAAGTTGTTTGTTAGATTTTGTTACCCTTGCAATTTTTGTTGTATTTTCAAAGCCTTAAAAACGAATCATGTTACGAGGTGTGGATGGTACTTGGGGTTGGTCAAGGTATCAATCAACCTCACTTATCCATTGGTTCTATGGTAGGGCCTCGTACCGTTTAATATATGCAGGCTATTTCCCTTAATGTGTAAGGTCAAAGTTTGAAACCCGGGTAAATATCATTTTTTTTAGTCGATTACATCCCCATCTTAAGAATATCTAAAAGACTAGCCTAAGAAATAACTTCTTTAATCACTATGTGAAATTATTCGACACCTTTGTAAAACTTACATAATTATTGACAGTGCATTTCTTCACCGTTGCTTGAATCGTGTCATTAAATACTGCAAATTATTGTTTTCACAAACGTAAGATAGGGTGTCATGAAATTAACCTAATCGTACCATTTCGATCGTCTTAAGGTTTGCATAAGGTTTGCAACGTCCGTGTGCATGGGAGTTCTCGTCCTGATCTAACGAACAACAGTCTATAAATATATGTTCATACATGAAAGAATACCCAGTGTAAAGCAGTGGCGATTTAAAAAAAAAAAAAAAAGTAAAAGGATATACACATTCTCTATCTTAATGATAAATAAGTACATGTCAAAGTGCGGTGGGAATGACATGATATCAGTGACACAATCAGTTGGTAAAGGCGCCATCGCTACACCAATCCTCTTCACCTCAGCAGTACTCCCGTATCGGCTTCAGGTTTTTATCGCACCAACCTAGCACCACCGAGCATCTCCTTCGCCTTCGTTCCTCCTTACCGTGGTCATAGTACCAACAAACATAGTCACCACCTTCCTCCCACTATCTCCATCGTATCTTTGTACCATTGTCATCATTAGAGATGAACCTAACAGTTTCATCTCTAGCGTACATTGGAGTAGCACCGTTTCTCCGTACCATCAGCATCATACCATCGAACATTTCCATTTCCATCAAACAACATAATCATCTCCACCGAATATTCCCATCATCGTCGCAGAAAAACAGTCCAGCAACTTTTCAACGTGTAATGGAGGCGGTTCTTCATGGATAAAATTGGAAGATGGCGATTGTTTATTTAGATGATATAGTGATTTTCTCACGAGAATAGATGGTCACATGGTCAATCTACGACAAGTTTCCACTAGATAGCGTTCAGTAAAGTTAGAGTTAAAACCTACCCAGTGTTGTGTCTGAAAAACAGAGTGTCTTCACAGGGGGTATCTCCTGACCCAAATAAACTGTCCGCAGTCAAAGACTATCCCGTGCCAACGAATCTTAAATACTTAAGACCCTGTTTAGGACTATCGGATTATTTTAGGACATTTATATCCCTGTTTTCCCATTATGCTGAACCGTTGTATTTTCTGAATGCTTGATCGCATTTGACTCTCTTTAGACTGCCATACTGCACCAGTTATCCGAGACATGACCAACCATTCCTCTTATATACAGATGAAAAGGATACTCTTACTCAGGCTCATGCCTCCCCTTTCGGTGGTTGTCACTTTGGAATCCATTGCACAATAAAGAAGAACAGGCTTAAATATTTATGCAAAGGTATGTGCAGTGACATTGTGCAGTGGGTGAAATAATGCCACTTTTGCAACTCAGAAATACTTACCTGATGGACTTTGTCGTTTCCTCCACCAAGTATGTAGAACTTTTGCCTGTTTCAAATATCAAAGCGACAACTGTGGCTAAGTCTTTTGTCGAATGCAAAATCCGTAGGCATGGTGCACCGGAATCTCTGCATTCTGACTGAGGAACTAACTATTTCTTACAAGAAAGGTATTCCACACATTTCCTCTTCGGACCGATTGATATTGATTCAACAGAACTAACAGAACTAACCAACAGGTGATGGCTCCAGATAACATTCCACTAGAACATCTATTCACTGTGAACGACAATTCCATTCCTACATTGGTACTCACTTGTACACAACCTCGATTCTCAACAGTCTACATCTTCCAAATTCTCCCAACAAATATTTCACGAGGTTGAGAAAAGAATAAGTAAAAAATGAGTCAAACACAAGTGGCATTACCGCGTTTAGTGGTTAATGTTTGACAACCATTATAATTCATGGGTACCATTTGACGATTTGAATCCTACTGGTGACACGTTTACAAGCAAAAATCCGTACTTACCATAAAGTTAAACGTAAACAGGCTAATGTTCAGATCTTGTAACTATTATGAAGAACGAAAAATATCATTTAAACACTCAATCATTTTGTTGACATGTATAATTGCCTGATGCAACACATTTGTGTGATGTTACAGAAGTAATTTGCATTTATTTCTTTTGTGCCGTACAAATTGTTAATTTTTTTTAGTTGAACTAATTAGTTGAGTTACATTTACTTACGATAGACATCCATGTGTTTACGAACAAATTTTAAAATATGCAATGTAAAATATATGTTCTACTCTTAGAAATATTGGTATGTTACGCTATAAATTCAGGGTTTACTATGCACTGTCAGTGAATTTAAAACCCCTAAATTCAGTTAACATTTAATCATACGATTGTTGATAAGGTAACTAGGGAAATGCCGATGTCAACATCTCAATTAGACACATTGGAGAGTCCCGTGCTCTCTGAGCTAAGGAGCGATGGAAGCAGATTTGTTGTGGTGTCTTCTGTGTTGCCAGAGTCATTTAGAGTGGTTTCCTTCACCGATTGGGCTAACGTGCCGCCATATGAGTGCAATAAAATATGTAGCGCGTAAAAGCCTTATCAAACAAACAAAGTCTCGTTGATGGTAACTCCACACAAGACCGCCCGAGAAGTGATAGACCATGTGTCTATACCCCTGCGCCGTGCTAAAGTAGGCTTTTATCTTTATCGAGATTCAGGCGAATACTAGGACATTTGTAATGACAAGCCATCCTTATTGAGTATGATGATATATGGAGCAATATCAAACACACATAGATTGGACATGGCGCTGGTTGAGGAAAATCTGACGGCGATTCAAATTTAACCAAAGAAAGAGAGATGTTTCAACACGACAACGCCAGGCTACACACAGTGCATGCCACTGTTGACTCATCAAAACACAGACGTCAATGTGCTACCATTCTACCAATGTCAACATACGAAGCAGACGCCTGCACAACCATGTCGAAAAAAATGGAGAGGAATTGCAGAGGACAGCATGCGTAGACCTCAGTCATTTCCAAGGAGAACTTTGATAGCATCACACTGTGGTTATAACAAGTTTTCGCCTTTTGGACCACGCGTTTATGTTTTTGAGGAGTGTATATGTTTAAACTCAACCACACAGCTTTAGGAACGTTTGTACGACCCAGAGGTTGACGAGCAATAGAATGCCATGTAGAAACACGAACTCAGCTCACATTCAGCTAAAATCAGTGTAAACCCAATGGAGACCGTGCAGTGTTAATTTGATATCATGTTCGTTACATTGGCTTTATCTGGCTTCATTTTGGGACATTTGGATGTTTCGTATAACCCGGATCTACCCAGATATTATTAACCAGCTAATAAAAGGTATGGCACATTTCATTGCATTTAGTTAAATCAATGGACCGAACCATACACTTTGATATATGGGGAATACCTGATTTACACGTGCAATGCCGTGAAGTCTCGAAAGGCCCAAACCCGTTATGAATGGTGCTACTTTACTGTTCCCTAGCGTTTCGATGTGTTATCAGGAGACACTGTTATATATATCTGCAAACAACAAAAAGACGGACACAGTGAGTGGGGATGGAGAATAATCAGAATGATAAACGCTGGATTCTGTAGTAGACACAATGGTGGGAAAATTGGTGTTCATCGTTATTTGATTGCTAGAATTCGTCAAAAACGTAAAGTAATATATGTTGTTAAGGATCTCCCACGATCTTGCAGACCAAAAGCGACATCTCAACGAGAAGATGGGCCCTTCTGCGCATTGTGAGACGAACACCCTTCTCCAATAGTATATTACATCGCCGGGAGTTGAAATCAAACCGGTAATTACAAGAACCGTTTGGAATTGCCGTAAAACTCCTGGATATCACACCAAGAGGTCATTTAAACGCCCACACACAAGCACGTTTGGGTTTTCGGGTTTTGCTTCTTGTCTCACTCAATGAGAGCTTGGCGAACATGCAATACAGCTTGGACGCGATAGGATATCCAAAACACAATTTGAACATAACCTTCCACAATTTGCCCACAGCGGAATTTTTTTCTCTCTCTAAACTGAGGGCTTCGCTAAATGTCATTTTATGTGCATATAGCATTGTTTGCTAATGACCGTATATCTCTGGCATTGCTAACTTTCCGGTTAAGTTTCAAGAATCGTTGTTAAACATGACAGATATTGAATGTTCGATATAGTTTGTAATATTTAGACTTAAGCTGGAAAATCATACAAACATTCTCTGAAATGAGATCGAAACGTCGTGACTAATAAATAGAAGAAGTTGTTATCTATATGAAAGTCTACTTGTGTGTGGCTTTCCAGCTTTAAATGTCACGCAGAAAACTTATATGATATGACAATAGAGATGTGACAAATAGAGATATAAAAAACTCAACTATGTAGAAAAGAGATACATACATATCAACAACAGCCATCACTTGAAAACAATGTCTGAAATGAGATCTAAACGACTTCACTAATGAGTTTTTATTCTTGAATAAGTTATTAACCATATGAAATTCTATTTGTGTATAACATTTAGACTGCTTTGATTTAATAATTATATATTTTCTGAACAGGTATTTATACTGAAGAAGTGGACATTCAAGCTAGTCACTTTGGTCCCCGGAGTTTGGAACTGGGTGAAACAATGCTCATTTTAAATGATGAAATATCTTTTCTAATGAGCACAATTGAGAGTTCACGCAAGCTTGACGAATTAAATGTTTTGATTGTATCGGGTAATGGCATAACGGAGGTGTCTCCACAAAGGATTATCAGACTAAACGATTACGTTGCCGACGATGGCATAGCTAGGTACACAGGTGAATGGTCTGTTATTGGAGTTTGGCCGTTACCCGGAAAACTTGATCAGGTAAGTTTGGAAACACATAAGTCTGCCGTAGGACGATTACAGTTTTGAACTTTTTGGTATTAATTGAAATTCTGTGATCAGTTGCAGCCTGGAACATTTTCGTAATCGTCCTCAAGGGAAGGTGTTACTTTTAGTTTCTTTTCTATTCTTAGATTTCTTCGTCTAAGATTAGGCCACGCCCACTTGGAACGAATACAAAATGTAATTTTTTATACATCTCATAAAGTTTTAAGCTTACGCCAGACATGGGTTAGGGAACACTTTGCTGAATAGACATGGAAGGAATCTCAGGCTTTTGGGGATTTTAAAATTTGGTGTAAAATATGACAATTTCTTTCCCCATAAATCAGATATACCACCAGTTACGCTCGGCTCACGTGAACATGACAGTTTATAGGAAAGAGGACAGCCCTGAACACTGGCATTACCGATATCACGATAGAATAGCTCCCATACTGGTATCTGCTGACAGAGGATGGATTCTTCAAGTGGTAAATATTGGGTGTCATTTAGGTGCTTTAACAGACAGCGAGCTCATAGGCGTTGTATACGTGGAGGTTATTGACCTTATTATATTGGTTGCTCCCTGTGTCCTGGTGCTCTCTGACCTGAGGGGCTTCAATAAGGCCGATTTGCTGGGGTACGGCAATTCGTCCTGTAAATGTCCTGTGGTTTTTGATCCGTTGCCAGTGTCGTTTAGGATGGTTTCCGTCACCCTAGGGCTGGCACCCTGTCGTATAAGTGAAATAACGTAAAGTACGGTGTAAAATCCGCAATCAAACAAGCAATCAATTATTAGTTTCTTGTGACGCCATTTGTGTAAAAATAACGAAAATCTACGGCGTAAGACCCACATCAAACAGACAGCGGTTTCAAATCGGAATCTACATGTTCACCTAAAAATGTGACGTCATCCGAAAAACTAGTCAAAGCAGCTGTACCACAAAGGGTTGTTTTTGGTCCTGTCTTATTCTCCTTTTCTAGAAATGACATTTCAAAATGTTCATACATTCTCAAGATTATATAACACGAGACGAGCACAGTATTTTCCTGCAATGACCCTTCAGAAACCATTATCACCATGTCTGGTGATTTGCAAAAATATATATTTGTTTTAGTTATTATTACTGACAACTGTCATGAAGGCTTTATACTTATGTGAAACTTATTTCTCCTGTTATCGATCGGGTGGTAGGGTGAACGTCTATATTTCTGCATGTATTGATCTCAATTAACAACTTATACTCGAATAAAAACGATAGCAACAACGATACCCACCGACCTACTGCTCACGATGGCCTTTTTCTTCCGATACTGTCTTTCGTCTCTTGTAACCATGCAGATTGACGAATGACTTGATTTCAGAATAGAACAGGATAGTTTATAAACCTCATATCTTCTTGCGAAGATTAGGAGAAAGAACGGGGTGTTTTGTGTGTTAAGTATAAGCCCTTGACAAAACTTTGAAACATGATGTTGCTGTCTATAGATATGATAACGATAAAAATAACCGACTGTCACTGATATATTCTGAATGGAGCTGTCCCACCTTGTGAAATACTTCGGAATATATAGTTGTCTCAATGTGGCAAAGAAAGCACACTGTGTTGTTAAATAAAGTTCATCTCCATTTACATTGGAAAAACAAATGTCCGAGAAACTCTGAATACATGTAGGCAGGTTAAGGAATTTTGGGGGGATTGTACACTGTACTTTAGGTTATTTCACTTATATGATGGTATGCCAGACCAATAGCTAAATTAAGAAACCGTCTTGAACGACATTTGCAAAACACAAGGCATCCCAGGCAGAGAAAGCTACCACCCAACCACAAGGTGGAGAACTGGTAAGGATTGGAAGGTGGACGACAGGTAAGGATGGGGAAGACGACAGGTAAGGATGGGGAAGACGACAGGTAAGGGTGGGGAAGTCGGCAGGAAAGGATGGGGAAGACGACAGGTTAGGTTGGGGAAGACGGCAGGTAAGGATGGGAAAGACGACAGGTAAGGATGGGGA